>JACXSJ010000583.1:0-142296 GCA_014851325.1 Pentalonia nigronervosa
TATTTCTATCTTGTTAAATTGCTAAGAGTGTACAATGTACATACTGCAGCACACAAACAAAATGATAAATTAAATGTATAATTGGAATATAATGAGTATACAGTGAACATCGCAGAATACATGTGTATATTCATTTAATTCAATTTCTATAAAGTTGTGTTATATATGTATAAGTAAAATAATTTAATTAATTGTTAATGATAATTATAAAAGCGAGAATTCTAGCGAATGATACAATAATGAGAGATAAGTTTTGAGCCAAGCTAGTTCTTGTAGAGAGTTGGTTATAATTTATGAAACTAACTCATTAAAAATGAAAACAAAGTTTTATATAATATGCAGGTTTTTAATTTTTTAAATATACCTATTCTCAAACTAAATGGAAGAAATGTAATGGATTTGGATATTATTTTAATGTTTCATTTTATAATAATATATTTATTATACTATTAAAGTATTAAATAGTTTTATAATCTTAGAATTCATCTTAGAAATCAAATTTTGATTATAGATTCTAAGAATTGTTCAAATGTGACTTTTAAAACAATATTTTATTTCGCTGAATAGTAGGCAGTTTCATTGACATCTGTAATTAGAATATAGTATGAGGAATAATAGTTATACCTACTTTTGTTTGTATGATACATTTAAATAATAAAATATATCTATTGTAACAATTGATGATCGCAACAAATTATAAAATAGTAACTCATAAATGTATATTGTTATAAAGTATTTCACGAATAAAAAATTGTCTTAATATTTGTCCATGTCAACTTTATTACATTAGTCGACATTATATTTATTTTACAAAAAAATTTAAACTTTGTGCTACCTTAGTTTTAAATTTGATTTCCTCTGTTACTATGACAAAAAAAAACTTATCTCGTATAATGTATACTGTATATATCAAGTTTGAGGACAAATGACAAGTAAGAACTTTCAAATAAGAAATATATATATATATACATTTATTTATTAAAGTATATATAATAAAGTTAAAAGAAATTGTTTCATTTTAAGGTACATTAGTTATTATTATTAATATATATATATATATATATTGTTTTATGAATTTTTAACAAATAAAATGTTTTTAATGTAAATATTTTTGAGTCAAAAACACAGATATGCAAATTATTATTATTTTAAGCTCAGTGCCGCAGTCTATATTATTATTTAGGTAAACTATACAATATACATAGCATAATATTATTTATTATTCATAAATGTATAGAAATTCAATAAATATGATTTTATACATGTTTCTTGAATAATAAATGATTATGTCTAGTAAAAAAAAAATAATAATAATAAATTATTAAAACAAATTAATAATTAGATTTTTCAAGTATAAATGTAATGAAGATGACTTATTTATGTATGTTGGTATACATAAAATATCTTCGTGTTTTGTATAAAAAAAATACTAGTAATAATAATTAAAAACACCGTTCAAAACATGTTCATGTATATACGGATCAATATGCGAGGTACATAAATCATATATCCTACTGCAGACTGGCACTTGCATTTATAATGAGACGTTTTCAGATTACTAGCTATGTTGCTATATAGTATACATATTATAAATGTTTTCGTTTAAATTTACACAATTATTCAAAACAATGAGTAGGTATACAAAACTAGTAAATAATATCGATATTTATTTTATAAGCTTTTGTGTTTATGCGATCAATGAAATCTCTTATTATATCTTCATTAACTAATTAGGCTAATATTATTACAATAACAGTTTTAAATAATTTAACAGAAGTTTACTCATGCGTTGAATATAAATTTGAAAAAAAAAAATTCTTGTCAAGTGGCACTGCTGGGAGCCTCCCTATTCCTTCTAATTGTTATGAAATTAATTGTTGATCTGACTTACTTACATATCATACTTTTGTATGAATTGTAAATACATTTTCTTTGAAAAAAAAAAAAAATAAAAAAAAATGAAAAAAAAAGACCATTTATTTTATTTAAATTTTTGAAACGATGCATAATTTATTATAGTTTTGCACTAGAAGGTTATGCACCTATAAATACCTACGATGTTTATTTAAATATTTTTTTCCGAAACGTAGAACGATAATATCTATATAGAAATCGTCAAATATGTTTTTGAAAAAAAATATTTCACTGAAATATCGCGGGTTAAGTGCTTGCATTAAACGATTAATAATATAATATCGTTATTGATATATTATTTTGGTCGTAGGTCGGGCCGCGAAGCCGTCGTACAAAAAAAAAAAAATACACACTAAATTGATCGTATTATACAATCGATATTATATAAAAAAAAAAAGAACAGCGCTACGTGTGTAGTTGTGGCGCGCGTATATAGCTCGAGGTCCCGCCTTTGCCGTTCCGCAGGCCGAATTATTCAAATTCGCCGCTGAACAATATGATTTCGTTTCTACTAATGCCGCCGCGCGACGTTCGCACTGTAAAAACATTTGAAGTATATCCAGTTCGTTAAGCGCGTCGTTGTCCGTATATGTATGTATATATGTTTATGTGTATGTATATATATATATATATATATATAAAGCCGTTGTTGCCTTTGTATCCAGGCCATGCCAGATACTTTCGACGCTTTTTCAGAGACCCCGTGGCGGGCTTAACAAAAAGAGTAGATTGCAAGCGCGTAAACCCAATACTATTTGTATTTTATTTTTGGAAGGTAAAGGGTGATTTTAAAGTTTAATGTGCTAACATTATAACTACGCGTTTTATTTTTAAAACACGATGGCCGGATTTTTTTTTTTTTTTTTTGTTTAGAAAACAATCAACCGATAATCACGTGCTGATGATCTCCTATAGCGGAATTCTGAACACGCTAAACATAAACCATCCCCAAATGTTTTGAGATAAAAATGGGAACTCTCAGTTTTACACGTCTGCAGGGCTGAAATGACGTGGTTTATTAGCACAGATATAATAGGTATACCGACAGTCGTGTTTGGGCGCTTTTCAAAGGCGAAATATCACAAATAGAAAAGACGATTGACTATACGCCTACTCAACCATATACTGATTTCCACGGTTTTGACTTTCCACAATTTTTGTCGGCAGCTATATATATATATATTTGAGTGCTATACTGAACTCCTTTTATATACCTAGGTATATCAACGACAAATGGTTATTTATTTTCAATTTTAAGCTAAAAAATATATTCCATGTTGCCTTAGTAGCGATGTAAACATAATTCGAACAGAAAAATCGATTTTTCCTATAACAATTCTCGTCAACCATATTGAAATTGTTTTTTGTATATGTGTGCTTTTTTATGATTAGATCTAATGTTTACTGGAATGAAGTGGACTGCACCTGCTGTATCTAAAACATCTATTTTTAAAAACCATACAAGATTATCTGCTTATATTTATTTTTTGGAAAATCAATTTATAATTCAACGACATGTTAAGATTTTATCAAATGCTGAAAATAATAATATATCAAAATATAAAACACAACGACTTATCTAGATAATTTAATTGATAAAAGAAAAAAAATCCCAAAACATTCATTTAGTTATTTTTTTTTTTATAATTTACTATTGGGTTTTCCTCTGTTTCCTCTGCTCACTATCCCATCCTCGGGTTTTTTCATAGAAATGGTATATCGGTAGTAAATAACCAGTATAATCATATAAAAATGAAAAATAAATAATTAAATATGTACTCATGAAGTCATAACTGTCATTTTTGTTTGTGTATTATTTATTTATATTTTTGTTGCTTTTTTGTTATTTACTGATACAAAATGTCAATACTTTTTTTTTAATCAAGATAGAGAGATAGAATTAACTGTTTTAAGTTATGTAAAAATTGACAAATGAGTACTTGTTTTATATACGTTTTAAGAAATTTCCGATAAAACTTTTTAAATTTAAAAGCTTAAAACAATTCTATGATGATTGTTTATAATATAAATACAATTTAATATTAGAATGTAAATAAATCATTTAACTATAATATGAAATACCTACAGACAACGGAAGGTAACGGAATAATAGTGGCCATTTTTTATAACTTTTTTCAAAACTTGTGGTTATATATTTATTAATTGTATTTATATGTAACTGTTATTTTTCTTCTATTTATATATAAAAAGTGGTGTATAACTAGATTTATCTTCAAAAAAAATAAATAATTAGAAAATATACAGTTAAAATTTTGCTGCAGCAAATACAAATTAACCTTTTAATTTTTTATTAGGTTTTTTCTTTATGAAACTACGATGGCATAGTTAACCAATTCACATAAAATAGGCAGGTATGAAAGACAAGTTGGGTTAGGAAAATGTCAACAAAAAATCTATCTTGTCGAAACTCGAGTTTCCCTATTTTTTTTTTTCGTGTTTGTAAACTTCCATTGGAAATGACTCTTATTCGAATACCTACTTTTATCGGTTACCGTAAAATATATACTCTGCTTGCTATAAAAATGCCAGACACAGAGAATCAAAATTGTTTCCATCACCCATTTTACTCTCTCCTTAACAGTTTCTGTGTTTAATATATATATATATATATATATATGTATAAAACATCTGGTTATGAAATTGTTTTTCTCTATAAATTTAATGTGGAGGTTAATATTTAGTCGGCAATATTATTATCGGTAGTCGTAAACGAATGGAAACGATATCATGTTAAATTATTAAACGTTCGCTTAAATAATATTATAAAAAAAACCAAAAGCATTTTTGTTTTTATCATTATTTATTATTATTATATATTATTGTTGATGTATCAATGAAAATTGTGATTAACGAAATGTATTCACTTTTTTCTCGTTTACCAGCTATTATCATACAGGTACATACGACGAATAAAATACTACCGTTCCCGAATAATTTATGTTTGTATACCTACATCCAAAACGATTAGACGATATTATTATAGTTAGTAGAGATATTTCATAAATTGAAATAATTTGTATTTCGTATCAAATGTAAAGACAATAGTCATTGTAAATGCGGCAATATACTATAATATATGCACTAAACTACTACCCACCGGTTGTGCACGACAGTTACTCTGTACCCACTTGTCATATAAATTAATATGATGGTCGTCTAGTTGTAAACACTAGTTTTGAAAAATGATAATACAAACTGTTGAGCTGTTGATTTGATTTTCATATTATTATGAAACGAAAACCATATTTTGTTAAATACCGTAAAAACGAAAACATTAAAAAATATATACTGTCAATTTGTCAAATAACTTTATTATATTTTGATAACACGTGAAACTAGTTGTACACGCATAATACTATGACTATCTACCTTATGATTTATTGTATATTATTTTATATTAACTATACATACATCGAAAACGTGTTATGCGTATTCAAAATAATTGTGTTCAAAATCCAACATGCGATGTCTATTATGCACACAATATATACTAGTATTATAGCTCTATCGTCTGAACAAATACCGTGCACTAAAATGTTGTACTCGCATTTAAGGTTTAAGAATTGAATATCGCGTTATGTCTTTAGTCTCTTATGATTTAATGTATCTACCTGTGTTGTGTAAATATTACATTGTATAGTGTATACCAATAGGTTATTACAACTTTTTTTTTTGTATTTCCATAAATCGATTTCGATGTGTGATATTTCCTCGGGGTGTTTCGTTTGATATTAAAAACTATTCCTCTTTTAAGGATCGTGTATATTTATCAATTTACATAATAGTGTACTGTTTTACTTTAAACCATTTTGTACACAAAGAATAATGATATACATTTCAGTTACAGCAATTTAAAATAATGAAGTGTATTATTATTATAATAGTACTACCTATGCGCATAATAAAAAAATAATATGCTTTATGTATACTACCTATATAGTCATATAGTATATATTCTTGAAGTGATAAAGGGCTCGATGAATTTATTATTATATGATACGAACGCGGAACAAACAACTATGGTTAATTTTAAACATTTGCTACCTAATAATATATACATTAAAATTAACTTTCACTGTTTTTACATTCAGATAAAATATACCAAAAGCTGATATTGAATACCTATTTTGACTTATACCTATCTATTCAATTCGATATTTTTGTTTCCTATTTAATGGGGTATTTACTTAAAAGTAATGTGCACATTTGTTTATAATAAGGCTTCTGGTTTATAATGTTCATATATGTATACTGTTTAACCCTTATACGATACGAGGTTTATATCAAAGTTCATTAGTAAACAGGTAATTGCTCGTGGTGTACATGTAAATATACGTCCTATCAAAACCCATTTAATTAGAGTATTAAAAAATTGAATCTTTATGAATTATTTTTTATGTATACATAAAAAAACACGTAACTGTGCAGGTACCTATTCGATGATATAATAATAGTATAATAATTATACCTGCACTCAAAATTTGATATGGTCAAACTTCTCGGACACCATTTGACTTAATTACGTATATTATATTATTATCGTTATTATTATAATTCAATATCGTAATCGTACGATGCAAACGTTCGGCGATCGGTCTGTACCTCAGTACCATTATACACGCAGACACGAGCGTAATCACGCGTCCTCATCACGTCCACAACAATTTGCTAACCAGTTGTCTCGAGAATAATAGTAATAATGATGATCGTGAAATAAATATTCATCGCGTGTAGGAAGTTTTTTTCATATACATTTATTTACACGATTAGACCAATTTATTATTGACGTGTGCCAAAGATAAAGCGTGTAAAATGCGTGTAGTTGATTTTCATCTTGTACTCTTTACTAGCTTACCGGCTGATTTATAATGAGCACGTTAAGTACTATAATATGTTTACGATATCCCGCTTTATTATTTCACAGTAATGTGCGTTGCGCCGATGCTGTTGTGGTGTTAATAGACGACCAGTTACTAGTTGTTGCACGGCGTATAGGGTGTTTCGTTTCTACGATGAACCATTTGGATAAACGCATATTCGTGCCGTGCAAAATTGATTGGCTGGGTGATGTAATCAATAATCTCTCGTTATAATTACCGAATTTACCAGTCAACATTTTTTATTCAACGTTTGTATTAAAAACTAAACACGATATTAAACTATATAAATATTCCTAAGTAATACAATATATTGTTACGCATAATGGATATGTCACACACTCATATTTAATATATACCGGATGATACATTCAGCCTATGACACTCTTTGTTTCTTAAGTATTGTAGTACACGGGTAACCAAAAAAAGTTGGTCCACTACTCCGCTCATGGCTCATATACGTATACTTTAAACACCTATAGGTAACTAATAAACTACACGTCCAAAATTTTATTATTTATTCAAAATTATACTTATATACATTCATATTTAATTCAGTCATTAGTTTAAATTTAGGGAAAAAACGAAATTTGTGTAATTGTGTAGAAAAAAAAAATAAATCAAATAGAAATTAAATAATTTGTAATATATTTATTTAATAAATATGAATGAATTTATTTCCGTTTATGCCAATTTATTAATAATAAAAGATATCCATAACAAATTTTTAAACTTGATTATTTGATTATGACTTAACTTTGTCCTTAGGTAAAACTGATAACCAAATTGATTAATTAAAATAATAAAAAAATAACTTTTCGGTTTACTTCAATCAGTAGTTAATAAATGTTTGTTCTAATAATGTATTTGTTGTAAAAACACCCTGTAAATTAGCGTGGTGATGTTTGTATTATAATACATTTTCTCAACTACTTTTGCATTCAAGTCCAAGTACTGTTAATTAGTATTTTAATGTTAATTTACTTGATTCGAGTAGAACATTACATTGGTAGTTTTTAATACGTAGTTCTAGTGATAGAACAATTAAACAAAATAATGAATGAAGAAAAATGTGAAATCTAGAGAAAATCTTTAATTAACCGGCATGTTTAAGTGTAAAAAATTTATATTATTGAGCAATAAATAAATAATAGGTAAGTATGTGTTGTTAACTCTCTCTGGAAAAGGCAATTTACACATTCCATAGTGTATTTTATGATTATACCTCTATATGTATTATGTAGTTTACCTGTGTATTATTATTAAAAACAAAAACCAATTATTCTGTTGGAAACGTTCATGAGATTTGTCTGTGTTTTTTTTTTTTTTATTAGATACTATAAACCCATATAGGTATATTAATTCAATACCATAATAATATTATTATGTCGAAAAATGTTCTCTTATTGTTATTATATTTTTCAACAATTGGATCGTACTTGTATTTTTAAAACGTTGAAAAGAAAATTAAAATTATTATTTTTCTTCATTTTGTCTATTTAATGTCTGTCAGCTGTCGTGCTATTATAATTACCTATAGGTACAAGAACCGTTTTGAAAAGTTGAAAACATACTTTTTGCAACATCATTACTATATAATATTTATTAATATATATACAACTATAAAGATTAACATCATAATTTTAATTTCACTATGTCTGTCGAGACGTAATATTATATTGTACCATTTAAAGTACCTAATTGCACCTAATACATCACTTTCATTTTGTATTATAACGATTTTTTTCAATTTTTCATGATAATTTATGTGCATTATTGAGAATTTGCAAGTACCTATTCGATTTATAAGGTAAAGAATAATCCGCAAGCGTATAATCATGATCCGTTCAGAGGGGATGAGAGAACGTAATAAAAACCATATAGTATAATATTGTATACATGAATACCCGGTTTGAAAAATATATCTTAACTCTCTGATTATTTTTATGGTTATGGATAGAGATATTTACAACAGATACAACGTATATGCACTTAAGCTCTGCTCGAAATGGCGTGGCGTTGCTGCGTGAAATATTTGTATCCACTTGACCGTGACAAGCATAATATACGTTTTTGAATAATATTTTTCCCGCTGTCTCGCGTAAAAGTAGAGAATATTATATAAGAATAAAAGCCGTCTTGGAAGCAATTTCTAATGTTTATATACATAACCGCACAGATGTGTATCAAAATAGTACGGTTTATACCTATGTAATGTATCATTTAAAACCGATTTTATACACGATTTTTTACTACTTTGATCATTGGCGTCATTTGATGGGGGGGGGGGAGGAACAAGGTAGGCATTTTCCCCTGTCTGATTGTATGAAATCATTCGAATAGTTGAGTCGGTTGTTAGTGAAACAACATGATTATAATTATTTCAATTTTGAGGAAATATACTATTGTGTTAAACACTAGAAAACTTTTGTCACAATAATAATAATTAATATTTATAGGTTTTTACCTCAAATATATAGACGCGAATACTATAATCTAGAAATTCTAAAAATAAAATGATCACTCTTATTTAAGACATTTTAATACATTTGTATTCACGATTTTGAAAAAAACATCTATAATAGAAAGTACCTATTTAAAAATTGTCTATTCTTCAATAAGGTCTAGCAGTCGTATTTTATATTGTAATTCAAATTGTTCGACACCTCTAGAAAAATATATAATGACGCCACTGAGGTAGGCACCATAATTATTTAGCTCTTCTACGTCTTTGTTGCTACCTATTAAATGAGACTACTTTTGTCGCCTTATACGCGTATAAAATAATGTAAGATGGGAATTTTAACAAGGTAAAAATATAAGCGGAAATTAGCTTGAGAGTGATTCGTTCTGTTTTTTTTTTTTTATGTTCAATTATATAGGCTGGATAAAATTTTTACTAATCTGTTCAAAATTAAAATGACGCCAATGACTTAGATATACATTATATAAAACAGTAATGGACTTGAGGTTAGAAGAGGACAAAGATATTATACGTAAACTGTAAATTATATGGGTACTGCCGAACTGTCGAAGATATAATATTGAATTGTTATTTGTTAAGATAACTTTTCAAATAGAAACAGTTTCGAGCATTTGCAGATTAAAGTTACACGTTCAATGGTTATTAATGTTTATAATAGCAGATAGTTTATAATATTTTATTGTATATAATATATAGATTGTAATAAATTAATAACTATAATAATGTGATAGTTATTGTCATTTATATAAATTAAACAATTTCTTTTTTTTTCTGTACACTCACAGTAAGTACATATAAATATATAATATTATTACTCAACAAAGTTCTTAAAATTTCAAATATTTATACTAGATAATTATATTTTGTATAATAGTATTATGTGATAGGATATAATTTTGCTCGAATAGGTACTGTAGTCAGTATAATATACTTCTTGTGGTAGACTTATTGCAGTATGACAGTGGCGTCCCTAGATACATTTCGAGTTAACGGGGGGCAAATTTAATATAATCAATATTATACCCTATACATAGATAGGCATTATTTCTATTGTGGCACAAACAGAGATTTACGTATTTAGGGATAGAGTTAGCGCAGATTGCAGAACGTTCGTCACAGGTAGCACTTTTGAAGGGACAGATTTTTTTTTGTATGTTCATACTGCATTATAAGATAATTATAACCAGAAGGTAGAATTATAGTTGTATAATTTATAAATATTTATATTTTATTATTATTTAACTCTTATAATGATCGCAGCTTGTTTTATGATTATTAGAAATTAATTTTTTCTTTAGTGGACATTGATTTATTTATATTTAATTATTTCTATTTTCTAAACTTTGTTAATTCGTTGTTGAAGATTATTGAAATTTAGTTGAGTTATTAAGTTAGTGTTAGATTAATTGATTTTTTTTGTATAATTTTACTTAACGTATATTGTGTGTAAGTGATATTATTTTTTTTCAGTCGAAAATAAATTAGTACCCAAGTTAAAAAAATCAGATCATAGACCGTAGGGCACGAATCGATTTGCGTATACTTGACATATTATAGAATATAGGCATAAATTACAATAACAATAACAACTAGGTCTCATATTTAGTTTAAAATGTGTACGCATAAAATAATATCAGTGTGTTATTTAGTTGATTTAAAATAGTATCAGCAATCCGTTTGAACACGGCGTGCGAAGTTGTGGCGCAGTGAACTTAAAATTTGTCCGGAAATCAGACATCGTGTCGAGCCTTTTAATCCAACCGGTTCTACTAACGCCGCCGTCACATCACATACCGCGATGACGACTTGTGGCGGCCACTTTTTGTGCGCGCACAAACGTGCACATTATGTGTAAATTCGATTACAATTCTATATAACAGTCGTATGAAACAAAGTGTATTATTTGTGTATATTACTATAATAATATGTAGGCGACTGACGCAGACGACTATAACTGTGATACAGGCTCTATCGTCGTGACCGTGGTACTAGATCTGCCATCGCAACGGCCGTTCATCTTTTGAATATTCGAGAACAAACTAGCAATCGTGATATTTTCCGACTTTCCGTCGGTCAGTCTTAAGAAAACAGTCATCCACACCGATCGTTTTCTCATCTTCTCATCTTCTTTTCTTCATCTTGATCATTATCAAGAATCTGATTGGATCGTTTTGCATAGCATAAGTATTATAGGGGCATGTAGTGTATAGTGCGACAAAATTCTAGCCGCGAATCTCGACCAATGCCCATCCCATTTTGTCTGATTAAGGCAATGTTTATCATGATAAGTTGAAACAGTACCTAATTACCTTCTGAAATATTGTAATAAACGATACGCATTACATTTTATTATTTCAATAACAACGATAGAGGCATTTTAGACATTCCCTGGGGAATTAAGTTATTTCCTGAATTGTAATTATACAAAATATAGACAACAATTAATATATAATCGCCGATTTCATAAACACTTATTAAGCTAGGTCCACTTGATGATAGTAAAACGCGATAGCTGCAATTGAAAATCTTAACTAATTTAATGATAGTTTAGACTGTCACCGTGAGACCAATATGATTGTCACTGTCATCGCACTATCAACTGTGCAAAAATGTTGTTGATAATTAACTTGGAGGAGGGGGGGTTGAGTTTTACCTAAAATTATTTTTTTGTACACTAATGACCTTTTTTTGGTATATTAAAATCAATATTATGTACCTTAAAATTAGCATGTCTTATACATAATATGTTAGGTTTTTAGTTTTTTCCACTCTCAACTCCCCTTGATTTAAAAGTTATGTATGTGCAGACGGCTTGTCAATATGTAACTCGCACATCAGTCCAATAGCTATTACTTATATTTAATCTCAGATACGTTTACGAGCATATGAATGTTATTTAGAATTCAACGTATTTATTTAGGTAATATATTGAAGTGTACACAGTGCATAATATTGGTTTGTATAAAGCCCAAGTAAATCTTGCCTGCCTTGGTAATGTGTATTATTCACTTATGCGATGATTTTTAGTAGAAATGTATAACATAAATTGTTATAAATATTAATTTATTTATTGAAATAAATGAAATATGATGTATTATTGTAAGCCACTTCGTACTACTATTGTCTATACATATACGTCACTTATGTTTTAAATCGTGTGCTGACGTATTAAATTGCAGCCAAAAAACGGAATAGTCGTGTAAGCTGTGAATTTGGAAAATGGACACATGACGCGTCTATATTCACACGACAGCTTTAACCGCTGTCTATGCGTATAGAGACTTAGTAAAAACATACTCACCTATAAAAGTCTTGTCATCTATACCGTGATTAATGAATACTAATAAGTAATATGCCACCTACAGTGGGCAAACTGTTATCGTCGAGGGTACTCGGTCGAACTATGAATTATTATTTTCAAACGGAATTTAAACTTAAAGTCGAAATTATACAGAAGTGTAATAATTGTCTTGATAATTTAACTATGGGAATAGTTCACCAAATTGTTCGGCGTGTATTTTAAAAACATTTATGTAATATTATTATAAATGGTTTTAAAAACAATTAAAACGCTTAAGGTATATATAGCTAGGTCACTTAAGAGTATATTGTAATACAGTTTGCAATTAAACTCGTAATATAGATGATAATATAATATATGTCAATAACGAGAATCCGTACACGTGTATTATCGTGTAGGTACGTTCGTTTCCGCAGTTGGTATATATTAAGCTCGATACACACCTACACACACACACACACACATATATATATATACCGCGCAGGGTTACAAGAATGTATATGCATGTAATGTGAATACATATAATTACTGTAATTGTCTATTGTTAGACGAACGTAGCCAACAACCAACACAGGTATAGTCGTGTAGAAAATATTACTATTCGGTGAGCCCTTGTAAAGCTCATTAAACAGATTAACGTACAGCAACAGCAGTGTACATACACACCTATAAATACATTATTATTGTATACTTGTCGGGGTACACACTTTCAAAACGTACGGTATGTTCAGGTAAAGCTGCTGTTTTATCCGAAACAATAGCCGCCGTAGCTTTTAGAGTGTACGGCTATTCGACAGACGCGTATTTATACACAAAGCCCGCAAAAGTCTATACGTATCCATATACTATACACAATATATATATATAATGGTTACCAATCTATTGATTTGGAATCTACATCCACTGAAAATTTATTGTAGTAAAACCATGATGTGATTATACGGCATTGTATACATTGTACATATAAACGTGTAGCTGATAAATCCCCCTAAAAATCGCCAATGCTGTGACATTACGAATAATTTCCTGTTTTCAAATGTTTGATTATATTCTTTAATGTTTCAACATAGCTTACAAATTATAATTTATAAAATAATATAATCAGACATCAGTTCAGTTTTAGGTGCAATAAATTTTTACTTTATGGTAAAATATATTTAGGCTTGTTGTAAACAGCAATTACCGTTTAAATGCATTTTGAATATTTTTTATAATTTTAGATAAATTGCGGTAATTGAAGTTTATTAAAGCCAATACTGAATGTCTTTGTAATATTATATAGTATATTTTAAAATGTGATGCTATTTGAACTTTTTTTTATTAGATTAGGTTTACTTACTTTTAGCACATTAATGTACACATTTTATAATATAACTACTATACGTTTATGCATAATACTAGTAGGTATTCAAATTACTTTTAGTATAATTATTACTTTTCTGAAATATTCACAAACAAAATTATAACTTATTGGTTTTAAAATTCATTTTAAATTTAGGTATACCTACATTTACTAGCATTATTTGAATTTTATTTACACATTAAAATATGTTGTATATTTAAAACTTACATGTTGTAAATAAATTTTTAAAAACCATCCATTATATATTTTAAATAAAAAAAAAATCAATGCTATTTCAAAAAATTAGCATAATTATACATTTACATATATATGGTATAATAATACTTATAAAAATATTGTTTAATGTGTATATAATACAAACATTTTAAATATAGATTTTATGGTCAAATAAAGATTGACTTATATTATAATGCGAATAAATATTTTTAACATTAAGTCTAGGAATTATTTTGGTAGGTTTTTAGGATCGCGAACACGAGTTTCCATAAGTAAAATGTTTACAAAATAAAGTTCACAATACTTTAAACTACAATGAAAAATTAACTTATATTTTCAAAGTCGTTTAAAATAATATACTGAAAATTTATTTGAAATTTATATTTTAAATGTATTAATTATACCATATTAAATACTCATTTGCATGACAACTAAAAACTATTTGGAAAAAACAACAGCTTAATCTACTACAAAAATAATTGGTGGGTCGACTTTCATTTATAATTAGTAACTTCCTAAAGTTTATTTTGGGGTACCTATAAAAGTATTCACATTAACTAAAACATTTTAGTTAAATTACTATATAAATAATCTTACTAAAAACACAACCTATTTTAATCGCATTACTTAGTTGATTTAAAGTTAGAAAATATGGGAAGTAAAAATCATGGTACAATTGTACAAATAAAATGTTTTTATATATTCGTATTAATTTAATTTAATTTATGATTTCAGCTATAAAATTGCTTATTTTATTTATTTTACTAGATTTTTTGATGTTAGTAACTAATTCTTAGATGACATTTTCGAAAGTTTTCTGATTTTAAGTTATAATTTTAAAATGTGTGCTATTGATGTACTACTAGATAATAATATTAATAAATATTTCTAAATTTATAATAGTTATAATAATGTATATCTCGTAATTTTCTTAAAAAAATAGCGCTGATTTCAACAATTTTAACAATTAAATATATATATATATATATATTAATAAAAATCCATGAAAACTATATAGATGGTAGTATTATAATATAATATATCCTTCTTTCCACCTTATAACATTTGGTTGATTAACGTCCCAAAGTACTTGCAGGTATTATTTTAATCTAAGGTAAATACATGGATTAACACAGTCTTAACCATCTTAATTAGGTATATAGATAAATCGTAGTTAATGTTTAATAAATTCAATTGAATATGTAAATTTCATTAAATTAGTCGACTAAAAAGAAAATTAAAAATATCAAACAAATTAATTTTACTTTGAAATCTTTTTAAATATATTAAATAATAATACGAAATGGGTAGGTAAACACTAAATAAGTTTAAAAATTTAAAACCTTTATTTTAACGAGTTTTAGAACTATTTGATTAAGAATCATCATATAAAAACGAGTAGAATTATGTATAATAGATTTTTCTACATGTAACTACTAGATTATGTATTATTCGAGTATTAAATGTTGAATATTATTATGTTTTTTGAATATTGTGTTACTTATACACATTGAAAATGAAGCAAACAAAATACCTATCCAAATTTCTTGAACAATTAAATATTTTTACAAAAGTAATAGTATTACAATTTTATTTGGGATTGTACATTTGTACATAGTACATGTACCATTAGTATTATACATAGATTGTGATGGTTTCATATTTTGACGAACAATCACAAAACACCTTTTTAAGATATTAATTAATCTTCTTTTGTATTTAGCGTTGGCATGAAAGTATAAAAAAAACCACCAGTTGTATCATTTACCATTGTAGTACAATTCATTTTGAGTACCAGCCTTACAGGAAACTTAAAAAATTGATAATGATAAGTGCATGGTGTAAAATTACCCTTTGCTATTGTTTATGAACATTTTTCTCGATTTATAACTGAATTAATACGTGTACGCACTACGCACGTGCATGTAATTAAAATTTAAATCTGTTTTACGAATCTAAAGCCATCATGGTATTTTTCAAGTGTATTGTATTGTCGTAATAAAAATATCTGGCGAGGTTTATGGTTTTTCGTTCTACAACTGTTCAAAAATTGATTTATTTCAAAAGATATCGGAAATTGTATTTTTTATTTATTTATTTTTTTGCAGTATTAATATTATGTTTGTCAATATATATTGAATTTGAACACAATAATTCGAGCTTTTGTGAAGGCTGAGGCGTCTGGCCAAGTCACAGCGGTTTTCATTTAATTTAGTTGTTTGGTTTCCTGGTACCGGAACACGAGAGAAGAACCAGATAAAAATAAGTATAAACAATAAACTTTAATTCGGCGTGCTAAACCGATCGATGTATCAAACTTTACAGTGCCGTAAACAGCCCCCCAGGTCCGAAACTGTTTATTGCAGCGGTCGGAGCTGAGGGTCGTACGAGACCTTATATTATTACAACACGCGTACACTTGGTCGTTCATAACATAATAAATCGAAGAAACCTTATTTATTATCGTAACTTGTAATCGAAACAATATGACCGGCTTTTAAGGTCCTCGTCGGGACAACGAAAGGGCTCGCATTTTCGCGATACAACTCCCGGGATAGAAAAACTTTATGCTTAACCTAACCTCGGTCAGCTGGGAATCTTAATTGGGAGAGGGGGTGATCATGGCAGTGGTGAAGATTTTACACGTAAAGTCCGTTTAAGAAGCATATATTGGTACAAAGTTTGCCATACTCGATTCTTTGAATTATACGACACTGCACTACAATACAAAATGATTTACCAAGCATAATCACTCCCTTTTTTCTCACATTAATACAGTTATTCAAATTCTGATTTTTAGAATTTTTAAACACCCGCGTTTTTAAATTCTTGAGATTGTTTGTACTACTTAAGGAGTGTCCTATGAAGATACTAACTTACATTTTTTTCAAAAAAACCTCCTTTTTCTATTGTGTTATTTGAACATTTTAGTAATTAATTATAATTTATAAAAACAGTCAACTTTTAATAAATACTACATCCGATATTACATTATTTTATATTTTTGTAAAATCATTTTTAAGGATTACTATTCTTAGTATAAATATTTTAACAACTGAGAATCTTCACACTCAAATTTTGAATTAGGTACATTTAATAGATATATTTAAAAATTTCAAAAATAAGAATTTGATAAAAATTGATATAATTCATTATTAAAGAGAAAAAAATGGGAATAAGCATGCTTGGTAAATCAAACTGTATATACACATCAATGTATACATTAAAGTGTTTAAAATAAAATATATTTTTATTTATTTGTATATATTGGTAATATCAATTGAAGTGTGAACCGAATAAAAAATAATAAATAATGGTAATTCTTTAGTGTTTCTATGATTTTTCGTACAATGTATTAATATTAATAATATATTAAATTGGTCTTAAATTATATCCATTTTTCGTTTTTTACAGTAACTTAATAATACATTATATAA
Organism: Pentalonia nigronervosa; assembly: GCA_014851325.1. Classification (NCBI taxonomy): domain Eukaryota; kingdom Metazoa; phylum Arthropoda; class Insecta; order Hemiptera; family Aphididae; genus Pentalonia; species Pentalonia nigronervosa. The sequence continues at coordinate 17,615 of JACXSJ010000583.1, forward strand.
GATATTTTGGTGCTTGGAGATTTAATATACAATATTTATTTTTTATTACTTCTATGCATTTAATATTACACATAATAGGTCATTTACATAAGTTATAGGAATAACTTACTTATAGGAATATATTATTTAAATTTTGTTGTATGTATGTTGACCATGTTTATAATAAATATAATAACACGAAAATAATCAAAGCAATTCAAAATTTTCAGTGCGGGTTATTCAGGTTATTAATGAAACCAATTCAGTCAAATAGGCAATCTCGACATAATTATTATAACTTGATTACTGATTTTGATATTATTTAAAACTATACGATTTGATAATTTGATAATAATTTCAATATAATACATAGATATTATAAATTACATAGCCAATTTGTTCCTTAATTTTTAAATAAATATGGCCAAAAATCATAATAAAATAGCTAAAAAATTAGTGACCATAAACTTAAAAAAACATGGGTACACTTTATATTTTAATAACATAATACTATAATAGTAATAGTATTTAGAAGTAATGACTTATTATATTTTATGGTTTTATTTAATTTTTATTATAAATACCTAATAAGTATAGTTTATTTTTAGTTTTTATCAAAATACAATCATGATATTTTTTCTTTATTTGTTATTTTGTTAAATATTTTTTTTTTTTTGTAAATCAGTATAAATTATAGGTTTCATTAAAAATGATTTTATCTGTTTTTTATTTTACTAGAACATAGATTGTTATAATTTATGTACCAATAGACTATATTATTAACATGGTATTATGTTGAGCATTAGCTATATTAAAATACGTCTAACATCTTATAATCATTTTATTAAAAAAATATTTTATTACTTATTAGTTATAAACATTTCATTATCTTTAGATATGCATATTTACATACCTATTGCAAAATTCCTTGTTTTAGTATGGTTATGGTTAAATCATAATTATAATTTAAAAACATACATACAGTGCAATGCACTAAATACACGCGCATAAACACATATACCTATTATTAATTTATGTATTATGCAAATTTTAATTTCGTTAAACCATGAGAGTTTTAAATATGATATGTAACAAATATTATTCTGCGTAGTATATCCCTTTAGATTATTAAACTTAGATATCTAAGTAGGTAATGTACCCGAAAACATAGAAAACACCGTAACACTAACTCGGTACGGCAAAACGTGTATTGTTCGTTGCAGGTTCTTTGTAATGATTACACTAGACAGTTTTTTTTTTTATACGCATCAACGACCGTTATTGTCACTCGTAGATAGTATTATAAGTACTAGGTATTCACGTCATCGCGTGTAAACAATTAAACTTATGTTCTATTCTATCCTTTCGGCAGGGCTGAGGGAGAAACATCCATTTAACCAATACCATCAAAAGCATAATATTAAGCGTATGTGTCGATTATATCAATCACTTCAAAATATTATTACTAGTATTAAAAAAATAATAATCATAAAATATAATAATATTTACAAATTTACAATTCTGAATAATAATGGTATCTACTAGTAAACAAGTGACAACTATAGTAAGTTGTAGTGGTGATGGGGGGGGGGGGGGAGAGGCTATATTTTGTCGGAACGTTTATTCTCAGAATATATTTTCTCCATATTTGTTTGAAATCGTATTAAGTTGGAAAAATATTTCAACGGGATGCATTTCCTCGGACCCATATCAATTTGGAATCGTATTTGGTTGGAAAAGTATTTCATCGGAAAGTATTTTTCAGGAACCTTATGAACTTGGAAAAATATTTTATCAGAAATTATTCTGATGGCACCGTATTTACTCGGGGAAATGTTTTGTCGCGGGAAGCATTCAGTTTGTATATCGTCGGAATAGTATTTGGTGAGAATCATATTTATTTGGAAACGTATTTTATTGAAAATGTATTTTTGTGGAAGTGTATACCATAGCTTGTAATAAACATTTCCAACAAAATATTTTCCATAAAAATACATTTCCGACCAAATACGTTTCTGATTAAATATATTTTTGATGGAAAACGTTTCTGACAAAAGTCGTTTCCGAAAAATACATTTCTGACCAATTCTTTTCTGAATGGTTCTGAAAAATACAGTTCATGTAAAATACGTTTCGAGCAAAATATTTGTCCAGACAAATACAATTTATAGCACGTATTTTCCAACTTTATACGCACTCCTAGTAGTAGTCACACTCCTAAGCTAAAGGTAAATGTAATATAAATTATAATGCATTATAACTGGTATATCGTTTCTAAATAAACGTTATCATTTATTAATTAAAAATACTATTATTATTATTATTATTATTTACACAATAATAATCATACCTAAAATCTAATATTTACATTATCGTTGTTATTATACGTCGTTATCAACACCTAAATTATATATCTACTATTATATTAAGGCCATGCAAACGAACCACACTCCGAACGTTGTTTAGTGCATTATTTTAAACAAAATGTGCCGTCATTGAAACAGTTTCATGAATGTTTGGATTAGTGTTGATTGTCGCGTAACAAAATAAAATTGTCCAAAAATGAAGCCGATTCGAAAAAAAATATGTTCAAAACTTGGATTCAGATAGAATAAAAACATTGCTCCGGACACAATTAAATTTGTTGATTTGATTCTTAATGCACAATATATCATATTAAAATTCAGTGTCACCTGAAGAGTAAAAAAGGTTCACTACAGAAAATAAGTCGACCTCAGCAGACATCGGACTATCCCGTGCGCTCATTTTGTGTCGGCGTGCACGAACAAACTCATTTTTGTCGAAATTACACGGTTTTCCAGTATTTTTTTTTTTTTCATACTTACCAATATTATACAGATACATTGCAGTTACAAGGCGTGCGATTTCTGAATCGCAACACGTGACATTACAATATCGCTGGTTTCTCTCCGTCAGCAGCTGTCATTGTACTAACGGCAATGATAATGTATAGCAATACGGTTCGGTTTCGAATAACCGTCGTCGTGCATTTTCTCGAACAAAATCTATAACGGCGTAAAAAACGCGTACCTCAGTTAAGCGTCGCTCGTGGTCGTCGGCGAGGAGTTTCTATGGCAGTACCGAAAATGTCAAATAATGCGCCGACGTCGCGGACGTTGGCGTACACAATAATATGTTGTACAATAAAAATGCGTTGACGGCCTTACTTCATTCGGCAGCGCCGTGGCCCGCAACGTCGCCAAAAGCGACCGTCAATACATTCTGCAAGCCGCGCACCGCTTATCGCGGGCTTCACGAACGCGTACGTTGCCCCGGTGCCCCCCCCCTCCACTTAACAATTTTCACGATTTTTTTTTCTCAATAATTTGTACGTTGTTTGTTAGAATTTGCTTGACCTGAATCAGAATTTGGCAAAAAAAAAAAAATTCGCAAAAATTGATAAGTGGGGGATTGGGGAAACGTACGTCTCACGAACGACTACACTGGTTACCGCGTGCCTTGCCGGGCCGCATATATTTCTTTCGATTTCGTACGTCGTACATCGTTCGCATCGTTTGATATCGATTTCACTATTTCATGTGCCCGGAGCCCACACACCTCATCGGCATATAGTGTTAATCTTAACCCGAAAACGAAATATGATAAAACTTGCAACTCATCGTTTGAACTTGACAACATAATAATAATATTATATGGATTTGAATTATTGTCACACATATTGAAAATTAAAGTCATTGAAACGGTTATTACTGTGTCCTAATAATGTTTTGATAATCGATTATTTATAAATTTCCCATAAATGTTAACGTTTATAGCAGTTCAATGCAGTTCGGCGATAAATTTTGTATACAGAGACCTTGGCTCTTATCATACAACTTTTTAAAGTTTTTATAAATATCAACTTTTTATAAATACATATTTGTATATATAATGTAATATTATATATTAAATCGTGCAGTTAAATAGTAAACAATCTAAAGCTATAAATTTAAAATTATCAATAATTACTAAAATCATAATCTAATTATATATCAATACTAGTTGTATGCCATATAACTAGACTTTGCCTTGGAAAAAGTGAATAAACATATAATGCGGCACTACATGGATCGTATATCTGAGTTTTAGTGTACCTATCAGTTCACAGGTAAATCGGTATTGGTGCACTGTGTGCCTTGCATTGAAAAATAATTCGACCGAGATGAGCAATCTGGCTGTTGTAGATTCGATATAGCACTTTGTACATTTTCAAACGTTATTTAAACTACTCTCTAAACTTTCTTGATATCTTTAAGAACAGTCTCTGAACTCGGTCGAGTAGTTTTTAAGTATACAGGTAAAATACAAACATAAGGACATTGCCTTTTGTAGTACATATATTAGATTAACAATAAATTAAATATTATTTAATTAGTAACGCATGATGGGTCGGATAGTCTATATATTAATTGTTTTGATTTTAGTTTTATTTTTGTAACCTGCAAGGGCAACCCTATATAATATAAATAAAAAAAATATTCCAAAACGAAATTAACGCGTGAACCACCCTATAGCAACCTGTAGAAGTCGAAAAAAGAGGTTAAAAACACCTTCCGAGTCTCAAGGAATCTATTGATACCTAAATATACCCTTTTATTGAAATCGGTCCAGTGGTTTTTGAGATTGTCAAGTCTAAACATATAAACTCTTCAGCTTAGTAATATTAAATATATATGAATATATATATTATGTAGTTTAATTAATATTGGCATCGGCATATGACTCTGATATTGTATATTTATTATAATATGAAACCATAGGGAAATCATAAATTATATTTGTGTTTATAATTTTTAGCAAAATGTACACATCAAAATATCATTGACTGCGTAAAAGTAGGAAAATAAGATGTCGTGTATAAAATAATAATTATTATTAATTATTAATATCACTGCGCAATCGTAAATCCGTGCATGTCGCTGTACAAAACGTTAATTACGTCGCACGGAATATTATAATGCGGCAGACGCGTTTTAGGCGGAACATTGTTTCGTAATAAGATATTTGTCACGTCTCCAACGGAAATCTCTTTTGTGATAATATAGCCACGGTGCACGTCGAACAGCCGCCATCGTCGTCGCCTGAACCTCACGTCGTCGCCGTAATTGAAATGGCATTACGACTTGTTAAGACGGCATTCCAATTACGCCGAGTCGGTTAATTTGGCCGAATTATGAACGGCGGACGGTCAATTTTGTGTTATCGCGTCGAATTATTGCCGGAACGTCTCGCCCGAGAAATTCCGCGCGGAACGTGCCCGGGCACGACAGCGTTGTTATTATACACGCGGTGTCATCGTTCACCGTGTAACAATAAAAATATTTCGAAACCGCCATAATGCAATATTATACGGTCTTTTAATATTTTGAGAAGCACTGCGCCCGCCACCGAACTGAAAAAAGAAACTACCCTTCGTACACGCCACCCCTAGATCCACGCGTCACCCCGTCCATCCCTCGTAACCCGACCACACGCCACCCCAAGATCCGCGTCGCCCAGACCTTGGCATACCATTCTATAAGTATCACGTACATTTGAGAGGTGTAGGTACGTATTAAACATGATGGGAAGAACCTGCACTGCTCTGCAACGGCTATACAATATCATCACGGTATTATGCCTAGCGCCGATTGTTATGTTATTTAATAATTTAGTAAACGTCCTATTTGTGAATAATATTGCTTAACAATAATAAATGGTCTTCATACAGATCGGATCTTAAATGTAAATTTGAAAAAAAAACTCAGCAAAATGTCTTACGATTCCTATTTTTTAAATGCCCCATGTCTAGGAAAGCACGAAACTGCATTCTTTGTACTCTCCACTTTTATCTATTCTGAACCTCAAAACATCGTTTCCGAATAAATTTATACTTTTTGTATAGATTTTTCGTCACGAATATCGAATATCCTGAATTCTAAAATCGTTTTTCTTTCCATCAATCCTACTTTGTATAGTGATCGATCTAATATACATTTTATCTAAACAAAAACTAACGAATAATTCCAGTAATACCCAGTGAAATTGAAAAATAAAACCACAGATAAATTAAAAATCGATTTGTTCGTCTGAACTGCAAACATTGACTCATTATAAATTTATTATAATTTCATACTTTGCAATGTTATAAGTATTTATTATTTTATTCATAATTTGTATTGTATTGTTATAATATTACTGTTTACGAACATCTTTTGTTTCGTTATTTTGTATTGTTATTGTCTAATTTAGCCCGATTAAGACTTAAATAAATAACTAAATATCCATATTATAATATATTCGCGGGCGTTAAACCTGCGTAGTGCAGTGCGTTCGCGTGGTTTTATTTTTTATATTACACGCACTGCAAGATAGACCGCATTTCGTTGTTGTTGTTGTTGCTGTACGAAATCCGTCGTCGCTGGTAAAAAGGTTAAAAAATAAAACGTAATAAAATAGAAAAAAAGGAGCGAAGAGAAGAAAAAATACCTGAATATTCTCTCATTTAGCCCCGAGGAGTCTCGCGCACCACCACTTTATATAATAATATAACGTTATTATTAACACACGCGACCCACACGCACACGCGCCCGGGTACCTACACGTGTATAAGACGGACCGTCTAATTTTACTGCCATGGAACCACACGACCTATATACGGGGTGATTCATTTAACGTAAGACATTCGTCATTTCAAAAAACACACTAACGATTTTGAAAATATATCGTTTACATAATTTTAAGTCGTTACAAAACAACATTTTTGAAATATTTAATTTTCGTCATTTTTTAAGTTTTTACTGTTTTGAATTACAACGCACATTTTTAATTTCATATTCTTAAGAGGAATATTATTTGGAATATTTCGATCTATAAAAAACAAATGTCCGATAAATAGTTTATTGATTGTAAGTGTTTGAGTTTTGACGAGCGGAGTAGTGAACCAACATTTTGCGGGGTACCCTTGAACCACATCATTCCGCTCATTAAAACTAAAATACTTGTATAGCTCATAGGCTGCTCGTCAAAAATTCGATTTCTATGTATTGAAAGCATCAACATATATTGTTGCCCAGAATGAGGAATTAAAAATCCATGTTGTCGTTCACAAAAGTAAAAAACATAAATAAAAAATAGAAAAAATATAACTTTTTTTTTTTTTAAAAAAAAAATATGTTGTTTTTTAACGACAGAAAATGACGCAAGACAAATATATTCAAAAACATTAATAGTTTTTGAAATAATGAGTGTGTCTTACGTTAAACGGATCACTCGGTATAGCAACACACACACACACACACACACACTACATAGGTAGTCGTAAGGAAAAAGGATACGACGATCGCAGGCCGAATCGCCGCCGGTCTTCCCCCCACCCCTTTACCGACACCACCCCACCTCCGACGGCGAAACGTGTGCGGCTGGAGACCGGCCGACGAGCAGGCGGGCGGCGCGGCGGCGGCTGCGAGGCGACCGTCGTCGTCGGCCGCGACGGCGACCGTGCTCGGCGGCGGTGAAGCGGACCAGTGTCCGAGACCGACCGGTAGCCTGCAGAGTACTGCAACGGGTTGTCTCGCCGTCGATTCGTCTTCGCCGATTTCTTGCGCGTATAGTGGCGCGTTCCGTATACACCTCGTGCACCGTCAGATCCGTCCGCGCGATTGTCGCTCATTCGTCATTTTTCCGAGCCGCGGCGCAACCGGTGGACATTCAGCCGGTCGTTCCGTTTTTTTTCGCGCGCGATGGGCGTCTCGGTTTACCGCGAAGTGACGATGACCACCACCGCCACCACCACCGCCGCCGCCGCCGCAGCCGCAGCCGCGGTCGCGTCGTCGTCTGTCACCGCAACCGCCGCCGCCGCCGCCAGCAAGACGCCGTCGTCGAACGTGTTGATGTGCCGCCAATGGTGGAAAGTGTGTTGGATGTACGGAGACCAGGAAAAATATTACCGGCAGCTGTACGGAGCGACGAAAAAGCAGTCCTCCGCGAATTCGGCCTTTGGCATCAACGGCGGCGGCGGCGGTCGGGCCACGGTCGTGGAACTCCAGCAAATGTCCACCGTGTCTTTCGTTCCGCCTCCGCCCCGGCCCAGCGATAGGTTAGTTACCCGTCGTCTGTATAGTTACTTCTGTACAGGATAATTTTGTCGACTTTTCCGCACCGTGCATGGGCGCAAATCATCAAAAAATTTTAGAGGGGTTTAAGCACAAAAAACAAATTTTACAAGGAACAGACCCGTGAGGCGCTCATTAAATGCCGTATCGTCTCGGTAACATTTGATATCTTTATCAATCAAATAAAATTAATTATTTACATTTATTAATAAGTAATAACGTTATACTTTAAACATTCAACGACAATGTACATTTGTTTTCATTATTTCTATTTAAAAGGGTTTCATTATTAAGGACTTCATCTCTTTCGATGCGCGGACGAATGATAATTTATAAATCCCGAGATTTTCAATTATTTTTTAAGATAATCACGAGATTTGGGGTGTTATTATTCAAAATCAGATTGCTAAGGGTGCTAAGCACCCCTGAAATTTATACAAATGTAACGTACTGTGTAATATGATAATATATTATATTTTGTTTACGTTCGATCTCAATATTTAATTACCTAACGAAGAATAAAATATCGATTTTAAAATATTGCAAAATAAAAAAATGTAATAATGACTCCTCTTGCGTCTAATAATTTAATATTATGATATGTATACTTGAAAACAGGAAATTGTCTTAATTGGTTACGGATAACATACTTTCAACACGAGAAAATTCTTTGCACAAGTGTATAGATATTTATTATATGTACCTATCTCATATTTTTAATCAGTTTTTGCATACTGGCGAATTTTTCAATACCGCCTATAATACCGGTTATTGAAAAGTTAACAATCATTATATAGACTCGATTTCAACTCGATTGTTTTGTTTCTAAATTTAAAAGGCATTTTAAATAAAATACACCAGTTTGTGCGTTAAAAATTGGTTTTTTTATTTTTTACAGTATGATATTATACTTAGCCAATCTGTAAATATTAAGTTCTATAATAACCGTAAATTGAAACATGACAAAAATATATAATGCGTAATATGTAAAATGCTTTTAACCTGATGTAGTTAATCGTATGGCTAAATCTGCAGGTAGTCTATAATAATACGGTTTATTATTATTTTTAATTAATGTACATTTATTTTCGAGCTGAGTAACTATTTTATTGATATTACCTAACTGTTGGCGAAAATATTTGTAATATTTTTTAATTTGAATGCGTATTTTATTGACGTTCGAGATTCAACCAGACGATTTTTAATCGTTTTTTTTTTTTATAATTATACGCCTACTCTGTCCGACCAAATACAAGTAGGTATCGTCGGCATTGCTGAATAGATTACGGATGCAAATAAACAAAACGCAGGTTTCTGATTTTGCCACCGCATTGAACGATGATTATCTGATACAAAACATTATTTTATTATAAATTCTATGAAAAAAACTGAATTGAACATAATATTATTTTATATTTTTATTATTTCTTATAGATTCATTCACTTTTGATTTATCCATAGACCATACTAAAAATTATTGTGTATAATATAGTTCACATTTGAAATTAATTCGCAGTTTTGAGTCAATGTTTACAATAACTGGAGAATGCACAAAGTTATTTTTTTTAATAAAAAAATGTTTTCGTATAAATTTCCAGCGGCTATATACACAATAAGTTTGTTGGTGAATATTCGTGATGACGTCTCAAATTTTAAACGGTCTTTTTCCGTCTAAAAGGATTCTCTGTTTGACCGCTTGAGGCATTTATATTTTTTTAAATATATTTCATTTTTCTTATTTTTACAGTTCTCATTACTTTTTTATTACTCTTTAAAAAATATTAAATTTTCTATCAATGATAAATTTACTTTAATAATATTCACTTAAAAATATTTCCTTTTATTTAAAATTATTTTAATTTCTATTTTGGATATACTTTTATCGTATCAGTTAACCTTAACTCAGCTAATTTTATAAAAAAAATTATTAATATTACATTTTGATATTTATCTAAAATAAAATTGGCATATAAACCAAGCTTTAAATAATCATTAGTGAAAATTTTCTCCATGTCTTTCTTAAGAAAAATAAGTGAATAAAATAATATACAATCATAACATGATTAAATTATAAAATCAACTTTTAAACTTTGGTCTAAAAATATATCTGCTATAATCGTATTTCAGCATTGCACTTTTGTAAAAAAAATAATCCATAGTATTTGAATATTAATTATTAATCAAATAATTATTTTTGCAATTATATTTTAACCAAAACTCTACGTAGTAAAATAAAGATTTGCTTTTCAAAAACATAACAGGAAATATTCAACAATATAAGGTTAGTTTTATTCCGTTGTTATTTTCAGTAAATAATTTATTACACAACTAAAAATTATGATTAATTAGTAAAACAAAGTAATATTAAGGAAGACAATAATACTATATATTATAATATTTCAATATTTTAATTTAAAATGTAAAAAATCGTCGAGTGTGGCTTAATAATATGAAAAATAGTTAATAGCTATGATCAGAATAATAATTGAAATAAAAGTGTAAAAGTTCATAATGAAATTTAATTTTATTATAATATTTATTACGTTATCTTACTTATATCAAGATTTAAATTACTTTTAATTGTGTGAAAAATAATTTAAAACGTCTATGATAATGTCTATGTCATATATATTTCAAATGGAATTTTAACTTGAAATGTTAAAAAATGTATTTCTATAGAAAATAGTTTATCAATAATTATAATAATTAAACAGTTTTAAAGTAATGAATCCATAACTAAAATATACACTTATACTTAATTTTTTTAATTACTAATTATAAATAACAATTAGAGTAGGTACTGATCAACAAAATGAGAAATTTAAATATATAACGCATATTATTATTTATTAAAAAGTTACATTTGTTAATTTCCGATACAAAAATATGTGGAAAATTCTAAAAAGATGAAAAATTATTTTTGTCTACTGACAGATAAAAATGTTGTATCGCAAAAAAAATAATAATGTAGAATGCGATGGGTTACTGAAACAGTGTGAACGAAAATGTAAAAAACGAGATTCAGATGGTATCTTTAAAATATATGGTCCTTTAAAATGTTTAAAAAAATAGAAGTATCTCAAACATATGAAATACATCTTATATTTAATAACATATGTAAACTTGTAAAAATATTGGAAGGTCACGTTCGTGGTATGAAATATTTTAATGGATAGTGTACTTAACCTAAATAGTGTCGGTAGTTCTCGTACAGTCAAACCGGCTTTTTATTATGATTGTATTCAACCATAAGTCCTTACATTTCTCAATAATATAAATAAGCTTATTATGATTCAAAAGTTATAATTTAAATTTAAACATTTTATAAAGTATACAATTGTAATGGGAAATAATCGAGAAACAATATGATTAGTAAGTTTCGGTTCAAAATCCTTGAGTTATGCATTGTATTTTATGCTCGTCAAAATTCCAATGTTAAAAAAATTTGTTTAATATCCATTTGTATATAGATATCAAGCAAAATTCCATCTCATTAATACTTAATATTTCCCTTCCCTAGTTAGATATATTATACAACATGTATACAACGATCTAAATATGCGATTTACCATTTTTTCGTCATTTAAAATGTAAATATATCTTATAAATTTCGATTCGAAAATATATTCAAGAAACAACTAAATTACTGGTAATAGGTTTTTTTTTTATTATGTCCTATTTAGGACATACTATTCATACAATCATCATCATATATAAGTAATGGATTTGTTATATACGTGTATAAATAAAAAAATGTAAAAAATGTTTACAGCTACATAGGTACTTATAGAAAGCCAAAGGGTTGCGATTTGTTTTTATTAAACTTGTTCATCAGAAATTTACGACTCCTGATAATTAACGACCCATAAAATGCATAGAATTTTCCAATATCATGTTATATTCCTTGTTTATATTATGTGTACCTATATGTCGCGTGGAGAAAGCACTCATCACATCGATTTAGCGTCATGAATTTTGTGAACCAACTTACACAGAATAACGAATGGGGTAACGGATAATCGTTTTATGCGCTATAAATACTGTCAAATAAGCCGCCAACGGGTATTATGATTTTCGTATAATCGTTTTGCCAACCGATTAAGCAATATGGTAGTGGTGAAAAAAAATGCAAAAAAGGCAATTGAACTTTAATTTCAACAATTTTTATATTTTATATTTTATCCAATGTGTTTCATGCTCCATTTCCCAGATTAAGTTTTGTTAAGTTTAAGAAGCGTTCAGGACAATCCAAATGGAACTTAGAAGTTTTTTTAGGTGGAGTTATTATATTTATCAGTTTAAACTACTAGACTTCAAAGTTTTAAAATGCTTACCAAGTTTAATTTATTTAAAACATATTTTATAAGACACATTAAATATTTGAAAACACCCGATATAAAGGGTTTTATTATTTAGTAGTTTTCATATTATATTGATTAGAAAATACAATGTATTGTAATAATATTATTCTATTAACAGTTGTTAAATAGGTATAAAGTCTATTATTATGATTTTTAAACCACTTAAAATGTAATATGTATTTTTAAACTATAAATATTTATTTTTTCTTTTAAACCTCTAATCCGCGACGAGTTGTTGAAAGTTTTGAATATTGTGATAATGTTAATACTATTCTCTCTATGAATGGACTCAAGTGTCCTAATGTACAGACCGCAATAAACCCTATGATTATCCATCCATACCAATTGTTGGTTTCCAAATCCGTAACGCATAAGCCCGGCATAGGCCGATTAAGTGTCGGAATGTCAGCGGGAATTCCGATTTTCTTGTAAATTTACCGGCATATTGTACAATACTGGTACACGAATGGTCCATTTGCACGTTATATACCTGAACCAAAACCGCAATGCTGTGACCCGCCATCGTGTAAACTACATTACTGTACGAATGTGGAGTGGTGGAAATGAGGTAAAGGAAAGAAATCCCATGTTTAAATGTTGTTACTCGAGCTCGATTTGAACGAAACGCAATTTCGAAACCCTCGCGATTGGATCGAAACAATATAGTCAATTGTTTAGCTGCAAAAGGTTTTCAATTCGTTATACTTTATTCAATGATGAACATTAAATATGTTAAAAAAAATTCCATCAACACATTAACCCTGACAACAACAAAAAACGGGAATTGGAATTTGCATGTTTTCTCCAAAGTTAATTTAACGAAACTCTGCAGTATAAATTAGCTTTCTATTGACACAATGATGCATGTAAACAAGAACCACCTAATTTTCAATACTTACCAAAAAAATAAAATTATAAAAGTAATACATTAGAATAATAAATTCCCAATTTAAATAACATAATAAAAACTTCCTTGTAATAAATTTATGTTTTTACTACCTATCAAATTAACGGTCATTATGTTTTGATAAACACCAGAATGTACACGATCAAATTGTCATAATTGAAATACAAATTTAACTTCTAAACCAAGTATTAATCATTTAATTAGGCAGTATATAATTTTGTTTATTATATTATAGGTGAATTAAATATATAAAAAATAATCTAAAATTAGACTTAAAATAATAATAATTTATTGTCATTTTGTTGTTTGATAATTTTAATTTTTTGTACTTACCTCATCTAGCTATAAGATAGATTATATTGTATTATCATATCTTCGGATTTTCACTTAAAAAAAAATGTTTAACCTATTTATTAAAATTATAGTAACGCTATTTATAGTAGTAAAGTTAATCAATAAATTATTTTATGTAAATTTAATACACTGTATGTATTCTCGGGATTGACGTTCGATTAACGTTTAATTATCATTTAGAAAGTAAATTAATATAAAGTAGATTTTTAATGAATAATCACAAATAGTTACAACAAATTCGTAATATGTTAATTTATATATAAAATGGTAGACTTTAAAGAAATTGTGTTGAATAAAATTTCATATATTGATTTTAAATCATTAAAATATTGAATGTTACATACAATTTTAATATGATATTATAATATATAAATAAATATATTCAATAAAATTCACTGATGTATGCTAGAAACCCATTAAAAGTAGTATTTTAAAATTTAAAATATTAAAAGAAAACAATTACAATTTCGTTTACAAAAAATATCGTTCAAAATATAGTTATGTATGCCACTATGCTATCAAAAATTGTATCAATGCCAATAAAGGACACATGTTAATAATCTGTGTTCGTAACGAGCAACAGTGACAAATTAATATAGCGAAACATGTATTTCAATATTTTGTGCATACACATATTTTATCTGCACAAGATTTTCATTTATTTTATTTTACACTTGCTATTAATATACTAGTTAAAGTTGTCATACCTAATGGCTACTGTTTATCCTTTATCAAAATAATTCAAATATTATCTCGTTTTCAATTCGAATAAACACATTAATACTATATATAAGCATAAAAAATATGTTTGATTTTTCTGAATATATACAATATATATATATATACATAATGCATACTAGTATAAGTATATTGTACGCAAAAGGGCACTTAAAAAAGAAGAAAAAGCTGTATCGCAAAAGGTTACGCGACGATGACGTGGAAAACTTCAATGGCGTTCACCCTCCTCTGCAGCATATCTATAGCTGTTACTCGATGATGATGAAATCTTCTACTTTTTTTTCTCCATTCCTGAGCCGACTTGATCCTTTTTATCCTTCGCCCCTCGGTGTGCACATAATACCCGTTTCGGTTTAATCGCTTCAATATCGCATCGAGAGCTCTTTACGAAATTTCACGTCTTGCGAAACCACGTAAAAAAAAATCCACCCTAAACTCTAGTTCGGTAACGACCTCGACGATTGAAGTACATTGCCCAACCCGTGGATGATGTGTATACGCACAACATGGTTTTATTAACGTCAACAAGCCTAACCCTCCTTATTGGATCACATCAGGTTTTTACCTTCCATCACTTTTGCACCACAAGTTAATTTTTTGCCTTATCGAATATTTTACGAATCGTCATAATATACCTCACTCTTATTAATTAACAGTATTCGTGTTTGATTATGTCATAACTCCAGATAGATTGAAATTATTTTGTATCGAATTTGTTAAACAAAATTGTTTAAATCCATAAAATAATTATTATTTAATTCATTTTTAATTCCAAGCTTGGTATATAAGTATTTTTTGATAAATTATTGTTCTTAATTAACTTTACCACAAAGCTTTTTTAATTCTAACAAAAATACATTTTCGTCTCATAGAAATATATAATGCAAATTATTTTATGATGAAAATTCAACATTATAAGAATATATACCTATTATTAATTTGGATAAATTAAAAATGAGATTTATACACTTTATTTCGGTATGGCCAGTTTTATTATGTAAATTCAGTTTTATTCCTTAATTTGAAGGTAAATTGAATTGTTTTTATTTGTATGAAATTTGAGTCTCGTGCACTCATCAAGTAAACTAATTTCTACCTATAAGAAACTTAAAATAGATATTATAATTTCTGTAATTTGTGATTTACTACATAGATATAAATAGGTACATTATTAGTGAGTGTACGTAATATATTATTGCGTTAATACCAAGAGACTTTAGAATTTTAATTCTAATTCTATAAAAAAAAAATACGATTATAAGTATGAGAACCAGTGATTGTATTTCCTTTGTACATTTTTCACCGTTAAAAAATTAGCCACACACATACCTGTTATTATCGTAGCCATATTATACTTATCATCTGTATTATTTGTTCATTTCTTTCGATCTCGTTCCTCAGAAAAAACACACACCGTATGAACCTGACGTCCTGACAATAATAAGTCATCACACAGGAATCCCGTGCATGTCAATTTGCAGGCTGTCAATTATACAAACGGTGGTCATACATTTTTCCCATAAAGTTGTTTATTACCTACCGATTATCATTCACGGTTACTGGGTCGATATCCTCCAGGAAATTATGAGAAAAAAATAACCCATCGACTTTAGTGCAGCAGATAACTATTATATTATTATTGTTTCTGAAAGAATAAAGGTCGAAAAACTCTAAATCGTAACGAAACCCTTCTCCTTTTAGAGTTTAGAAAATAAAATACTTTCAAAATACTTTGACGACCACTGTCAATATATGTGTACTAAGAAAAATTAGTATGAAAGAACAAAATCGTACAAATTTAAAATTCTTTAAAAATAAAACTTGTTCATTACATTATTGATAACATTATTTTGTTGGTTTATAATCCAGTACCCAATATATATATATATATATATATTTATTCTGTTATTATAATACATTTTAATAATAAACTTAAATTTTATTTTATTGCACTGAAACATTATTATGTATCTATTTACTTATTAACAAAATATTTCATCAAGCATATAAATTATAAATGTATTTTTAAAGAAATGTTGATTTTCTTCTAACAATCCACTTTGTTTAAGCTGTTAAACGGTCAATAAAATTAACCCTTAAATCAGCCGAACTGTGACTAAATAATACCGGCTTCTTTTCTTTTTTTTTTTTATTATTAATAGAATTTTCACGATTCCACATCTACAATACCACCAGTATAAATCAACATTAAATACCCTCTTTTGCTCATTTATTTCTAATTTCACTGACTTATCGTTGAATTTCCGCGCACGCATGACGTGTAAATTAAAATTCACAAGAAATAGTACTTTTACCACATTCGACAACCGGTTCACAGCGGTGGTCACCAGGTTTTTGATGTGTTGTTATACAGAGTGCGTGGAGACACAGACAACACTAACGAACGATAACATCTCGGAAAGTAAAAAGAAAAAAAAAAATATTAAGATTCCCATTTATAGATAACTATTTGCATACTCATCGTTGGCACAAACACCCAACTAATAAGAAATAAATATAAATTATTGAATACGATAAACTAATATACAATGAACATTTGACTATAGAATGTCCTTCTTATTGTGTAATTTGTGTTAAAACGTGCAGTTTTATTAAAATAATTATAACCTTAATTAACCTGCGGAATGCCGGTAGTAATAATAACTAATATTTCTTCAATTGTATTTTTTATTTTATTTAAAATTGTAGGGAGACAACAACGTTTAGCGTGTGCATCTATAAAACCCATACGATAAAATGTTGTACCGTTATCAATTGATATTTGGTGAATTCATATATAATTGATTCATTATGACAGATGTTTGAACGGTTTAATGTTATTTGACTGGTTAAAATGAATATGTTAATTATTTTTTAATATATAGAATACTACATTATATACTACTATACCATTATTTAGAATTCCGAAAAAAAATTATAACATAATATACTAGTTATAACTACAGTATGTGCTAATGCTTAAGATTTTTATAACGTGTCTTTCGAAGTAGCGTTAAAAAAAAATTCACGTTTTTCAACTACTCGTTGAACGTACCAACCAATATAATATATTAATTTACTTTCAATAGAATATTTTTAACTTTATGACATAGACATCAATATTAATTTGATTTGGAACAAGTTAAATAAACGTTATACGAAATATGTTTAATATTAATTCGATAATACTAAAACGTTTTAAGAAAATATGATTATTATTTTTTTTTTTTGATGCGTGTCAATTTTTATTTTCTAAATCCTGAATTCAATTTGCATATAATATACTATATAGTCGTTGAAGAAATCATATAATCAATAAACACATAGTTAACACAAATAGAAAAATGACGTGAAAGTAAACACATACAAATCAATTTGAATAGCCATTACTTTTATTTTGAATAATATGATACAATATAATAGGTATGTTATGAAAGATTCTAATATATGAGTTAAAATTACTTTTTATGACTGTCGTCAAAACACTTGCAGAAATCCGTGTTATGATTAAAAATGTATTTATTATTACTATACACTAAGGTTCTTTATTGTAATTGAACATAATGTACCGTTGGCGAATCGAATAATATAGGTTGTATCTTTTATGTATATTGTAATAATTATATGAACAAAAATGAATACATCTATAACTCCATTGCATAAATAATGATTAAAAACCTATCGAACAGCGTTTCAGATTGTGATCATAATGCGGTATTTAACTTACTTTACGCAACACGACAGGCCGTTTTAACGGTTGTTGATCTTCGGTTTTTATCTCCAATGCTCTTGGAACAATCTAATTAGCTATGGAAGTCTTCGTTTGCACTATCGCATCATGGCGATGTCGTGAAGTAAACAAAAGAAAGATCCAAACTCGTAAAAAGACTATAAACGCACGTTTGTTTGAACGTATAAAAGTGGTGACTGACGAGTGCCTACATACAACTAGACGTGGTAGGTAAACACCGTAAAGTGTGCTTCAAGTATTATGACTAAAAAATCGAAAGAGAGGGACACTATACATATTATAATATACGTACAATATAGCGAGAACTTGTCAATTAAGTCTTATTTTACTGCTATCAAGCTTCACTGAACACAAAACCTTTTAAATAATGTGCAAAATTGCTCATTATTACAATATTTTATTATGCACATAAATTAGTTCACTGAAACTGTATCAGACAAAGGCAACATTAGGTTAATTTTTATAATACGTTTTAATGCTGTATACGATATTTTACAAAATTTTAAGATCTGATT
This sequence comes from Pentalonia nigronervosa, assembly GCA_014851325.1. NCBI lineage: Eukaryota > Metazoa > Arthropoda > Insecta > Hemiptera > Aphididae > Pentalonia > Pentalonia nigronervosa. The sequence continues at coordinate 36,334 of JACXSJ010000583.1, forward strand.
TCAATGCGGATGCAAAAACTAGTGCCTAAATTATTATGAAATGTCGTGAAAAGTTCTGAACAACAAATGCGCGTTAATAGAGACGATTTAAATACATTCAAATATTCTGTGTATCTGCAGGAAGTAGAGGTGTACGATTGTATTATAATACGTTCACAAATTATTAAAACATCGCGACTTGGGTCGATATAATATTTTCTAGGTATCTATAAACTCGGCGTTTATTTCTGACGCCTGTCACTCGTCGCGGCGTACACGCTATATTCAATCGCCGAAATCACTCGATATTATAATAACGACAAGCATCTGCAGTGTGTACCTACTACCTGTATACAATTGAATCGAAAAACATAATACACACGCGTATAATAATAATAATAATAATGGACCACCGATGCCGCCGGGTTCACGTGACAATGATCCGCGTGTCACCTTCGTCGTCGTCGCCGCACAGGGTACGTGACTTCCGAAGCCGCAAGAACGCGTGCCCGTACGCGCATATATATATATAAAATATATAGCCAGTCCACAACCATGAATTTGGTCCACGTCGGAGGTATATTAAATTATACTAGTATTTTTTTTTTTTTCTATTATTTTTTATTATTAGTAGAAGTAGTAGGCCATCTCTCTGTAGGTACGTGATTGTATTCCCCTTCTAACCACAAGTGTACATTCGTCGTCATCGCCGTTCTCACATAATAAAATACTCTATATATACGCGATACACAATTATTGTTGATGTTATTATACGATATATTATTATTATTATTATTATTATTATTATTTGGTACCTCTCTCTTTCTTATATATATTTTTTCTTTTGAATGATACCGGCTGGGTATTACGTGTGCGACTGCTGTACGTGCAAGCCGAGGAAAACAACACCGATACACGCCGATTATTATCTTTTAATTTTATCCGTCATGAACGAACCGTGACGGCACTGCTACGGCGCTGACAGATGGAATCCAACATTCGCCGGGGTGCATCCCCGATCGAGGTCTGTGCGATTCGATGGTTCGTGCCGTATTACGGTGATTCGTGAATCTGCAGCAAAAATAACAAGATAATATTCTTTGTATGCAGACGTCGTCTATACAAATAATTTCTCGCGTGTAATTTGATATGGCCGTCAAACGAAGATTAACTCCCGTGCGCAGCTACACTAGGTATACGTATATACAATAATATTATTTCCACTGCAGTCGAGAAGGACACATATTATTATTGTTATTATTATCGTGTATAGCGCGAAATTTAATATTATAGTACACTACTATAGCAGTCCAAGACTAAGAAGGTTAGGAAAAAAATTGATATACGATTTCATTAAATGTAAATGCCTGAAAACTAAAATAAACGACAAAAAACGTGATATTCGTGGTATTATATTTTTGTCGTTTTTAATTCCGAAATTGAGATTAAATCGTACGCGAAATATTATACTTTTTGTTTGTCTCTAGATCTTTCAAAATGTAGTAATAATATATCATATTATTAATACAATATAATTTGACAATTTTAAAAAGTTATATATTAATATTATAGGTTGTTATTTGCATTGCAGTGTGTGGTTACTATGTTACCTATGTGTGATAGTAATTCTATAAATTCGAATTTTGCTTTCGGACGTCGAAAATTTAACCATCACATTAAACCACTACGTATGCAACAGGTGTTTCTAAATAGGGTTCACCTGTGGCTGAATACAAAAACACACGTCATCTATGTATACATATAAAAATATATCTGCGTGTGTCTCTACGCAGTGTGCTTCTGTATTATTCATAAAAATGGATTCGTCTGTTGTTAACTTTGAGAATTTGTGAAAACGGTACCCTTTTGATGCGCTGTGAGTTACATAATATATATACTTAACTTTGGTGTCGACATTCTTGGTGACTTTCAATACGCAGAAATGCAGAATACCACTAAAATGTTAATTTATTAATAGAAATTCACTACAAAAGCCCAAATATCGAAGTTAAGCGCGTATATTATAGATCGAGGTTTTGACTAGAACATTATTTAACTTTACATTATTCTAAAAAAAAATCTAATTGAAAAACGCATTGGATTTATTGCTTGCTGTTTTCTCTTCGAATTCTGTTTACAGTTACAATAGATGTACACAAACAGTAGATACGTATAGTAATGTGTATAAATATTATATATCATCTCAAGACAGTACAACAACTGTAGTGTAATCTTTAGACGAGTTTATTTCCATTTCCATTTCACATCCAAATAGTTATAAAATGTTAATTCTTCAACCAGGGCAAATGGTTATTGAGTGAAAATCACCGTTATCAAATAGATGGTCGTTCGGACCGAGTACTCATGTCTTATAAATATATATATATATATATTTTATTACATGGGATTTCGGTCGGTGTATATGGTAATAACCTACAACCGTGTTTAAAAGTTTTTTCCTCCATATAATTATTTGAATAGTCTCAAAAATGTAGCCGGCCCAGTAATACGTATGTGTATGTGTGCGTGTGTGTGTGTGTATACGAAACACTGGTGCTCTTCAACAGTGTTTTATAGAAAAAAAAAATCCACACTATAACATTCATATATTATATACCTATGGTCAGCTGCTGCAAGGCGTGTCACAGGAGCTGCTGCTGGTCCGCCGCATTCTCGATGGTTGTCTTTCCCGCGGATATATAACATAGGTACCTCTTGTGTTTCATAATAATAATTAAAATATTATTATTGTGTGCACCTACAGAGAGGGTGTGTGAGGGAGAGGGGGAGAGAGAGAGAGAGAGAGAGAGAGAGAGAGAGAAATAAACTCCCGTCTTGTAGACACACACACATATATATATTCGTTCACAGCGATTCCTCCGAGGTAATTTGCATTATAACACCATTTCGCATACGCACAACTGCATCAGTACCTATGGTGTTATGTGCACAGAGAGGTTTTTCTTTTTTTGATGTATTATATGCGTGTGCACATATGCCCCTTCGTTGCAGCGTCCATGAATTATTAATGATCTTCGCGACCCCGGTCGTCTGGTCGTTAGACAGTACACAGAATATACATATATATATATATATTATGTACCATCGACGCAGGCAACGGATTTCGCCGTTCAATGATAAGATGATAGGTACCTATAATGTGTGTGTGTGTGTGTGTGTGTGTATAATACTTTATTAATATAGTCGCGCGACCACGACCGTTCGACGACCAGTCGCGCAATTTGTCTAGACTGCTTCGACGACGACACACTATTATATTACTTTATATACAATATACTCGCATCACGCATATATACAGCGTACATATTATGCTATATAATAATATACGATATCGAATATATGCGTATGCATATACGGAACCGATAGAATTTGATCGGAGATTGTGCGAAGCATTAAAAAAACGGAACGTTCTCTATAAAGAAGCTGCGTGCGGCAGCGACATTATAACGCTGTATTATACACTATATTATTAAATAAATAAATTCATATATGGTTACAGGAATTCGAAGTATTTGCATCTCTGTATTTTTAGGAGGGGTTGTAGTGGTGCAAAATAAATAAAACGGCAATGGACTGACTCCTATGATGTACAATATTATAAGACCGTAGCGCCTAATAAAACAAATTGTTGTGATTTTAATTCCTATTGTATATTATGCCCATATCGTACTGTCGTCTACTAGACGATAGATCAACGTTTACGAATCGTTACAGCTACCTATATTTACGTCGTACGCTAATTATACTCAGAATAACACGTCAAGTCAAAAAATATGCCTGTCAGATTGATATTGGTGCGCGCGCGCTGAAATCTGCATATTAGTCTCGTCGACTTAAAACAATTTGTCAAGTAATTGGTGTGCCGTGGAGACGCGCTGAACGGGCAACAATATATAGCTATATTTTAGTGCGCAATGTCAGTAATTACACTGTGGGTGGGTGGGCAGAGTTCCGCCTCATTTCGTTCGATATTTTAACAGGTACTACGTGGAATGATTTTTTATAATAAAATGCACTCGTTTTCTCGGTCAGTTTTGGCAATCTTATTGTTTTCGCATGATCCACAATAGGTAATGTAACTATATAAACCAATTTCAATGTTTATATTTTTAAAGTTATAGCCCCGTCTATAGTATACAAGTAGTTAATTTGAAGTTTAAAATTCTAGACTAAAAAATAGAGTGCATTACGTAACATTATTATGATGTGTGTTTACTTTTAATAATAATAATTAAATTAAAAATTAATTCAAATCTATCAAAAAAATGTTTCTAGAGTTTTTAACAACAAACGTTTCTATTGGCTATTATATAATAATATTGCAACTGGACAGAACTCTGTATAAACGAGAAAGTTAAATTTTTAATCACATCCGTTTTGACATTATAAAACAGTAAATAATAATGGAAACTAATAGTAGTAAAAACTGTAGTGATAGGCTACTATAGTATAAATGTCCATTAACACGATTATATTAATATTTTATGTTTTTCGCTAAATATCCGTGACACACAGTAGTACAGCATTGTACACAACACACACGTATGCATACATAATAATATTAAGCTTGAAATTTCGTTTGTCCGATAATGGATTAGAAAAATGAAAATAATTTACGTAGGTTTTTATTTTTTAACCTAATTACTATATGTCTATCAGACATTAATCGGTTCTAAGATTGATTATATCTACTTGTAAAAATTAACTATTAAGTTTTTTCCTCTATAGCTATTATACTGGCGTTTGGATGATTAATTGAATATGTTTTTCTTTCTTTTAATCTAACGGCAAAATAATAATATGTGATTCAACGACTACCAGCTATTATATTATAAACACGAACAATTAATGAAATGTAAAAATGTTCTTTGTTGATGCATCAATTTTGATAATTTTCACCTTGTTGTCAAATATTTGAAAAAGAAACATTGGTGGTATTAATTTACAAAACCGGTTGTTATAAATAAAATTATGCATAAAATCGTGATTATTTCGACAACCCACGGTCAGAATAACTTTATAAGTTTGATATGAATAAAAAAAAAATAATACAATACATTATGTATACAATATACAACGTACGAATTAGTACCAATAATTCGAAAAAATGAATGTAAACTTCATCTGTTATAACAACACCGCGACCGTTTGAATATTTTTATTTTTTCCAATATTCGTAGAAAATATAAGACCGATCCTTCCAGCATAATGTAGTGTTTGCGCATACAATGCTCATATTCTCGAAGTATGTATACGCAATTTTACTCATAAATAATCTGACCGACAAAATAGTATACGCAGGTACACAATTTCATACCATACAACGAAGCGTAATTATGGTTATTGGTATATTCACACCATACCTACACAAAATAATAATATTATATGAGTATAGAATACGTGCCTCTGTGGTTATTTTTCTGGAATTCATGAGCCCGCAGTTCAGAACCACACTCATTATAATATTATGCTTGCGAGCTACGCTGTGGAGGGGAGGTGCCAGGGACACAAGACCAAAAGCGAGATATGGTCTGTAAAATTATCAATTGACCATTATTGTATTATTGCCTATAACGGTATTAAATAATATGACCAATCAGTGTTTGACTTTTGACCAGTATGCTATATGACGTCCATGGCTTATGAGATTTTTTTTACAGAGACAGATTGTTATTACTTGTTAATAAAATGTATTTTGCTATATTATGGCGGCCTGTGTTATAGTAAAGGTAACATTATTTTTATCCAAACCTGATTTAGAAAAATAATAGAAACGATGATGTAGAAGTAATGTCATATATACATAATAAGTAATAACGTTATCAAGAGTAGTTCAATACCATTGAAGTTTTATACATTACGAAAAAAAAACATTTTAAAGAAACTTAATGATGAAATATAATTATTTCCTTATAAAGATAAAATGAAAAAATCTAGCTACCCGGCTTTTTATTCACATTTACAATATTAAGAAAAATATAGTATTAAGCATCGTTTTTATTTTTTTATCTTTAAGTAATTTTTGAAGTTGAACAAACGTTAACAGAGAAAAGATTTTATCTGCTGTTAAATAAAAAAAATATATACGTTTTTCCTGCGAAAGGAGTTTTCCCCGAGTTTTCAATCAATATCTCAATTGTATTTCACCTATACATCTCAAGTTTCACAAATGCATTTATTCTATAGACTATAAGGAATACTGAGATTGTATTGATTTAAAAAATAATTTATAAAAAAATAACCATTATTAAACCACTACATATACCTACTACACGCTCAAAACAATATGATCGAATAGAATTTTACAGAAATTAATTGATTGCGAAATAAAAAGTATAATTTTAAAAAAATCAGAAAAAAGATCCCAAAGCTTACAGTTTTTATAATTTGACTGTCTGACAGTCATTTTTTTTTTTTTTTATTAAACCAAAACTATTCAATAAGACTAAAACAATATCATTTGACATATTATTAAGTATCTCTGAACTCGATGGCAATATGATGTCCTTATAACTCTATATACACATGATTAATCTAAAAGAGATGTTTTCGTTTATAAATAACTATCGATATTTTATTTTTATTATTTTCCCTCTCGTCTCCATCGTTATATATTATATAATATGTACAACAACACACAAATCGCCTACGACTTCGATAGTCTCGAAGCCTCCACTAAACACATATGTATACACGATGTAGTCCGATGATTATAGTATGATAAAACTTCGTCAAGAACACTACTCATAAATATAATATTAATATATATATATATATATATATATATGTTCGGTTCGCAATAGGCGTATGCATTGAATACGATGGTATCATTGGAATCTTCTCTTGGGTAATTTTTTTTCGTGTACCTGTATGACGTTTGTGTTAGGTAGGTATATATAGGTAAGAGGTATCTTCCCAAATTGAGATCCAATAACGTGTCATGAAGTTCCGCGCGTTATAGGAGCCCGCAAGGAATATAAGTTCAATCAATCAATCTCGTCTCCCTCGCCCACCCACCCCCTACCACGTCATCGCAGACGTCGTCCCCGCGTATACACACACACACACACACACATATATATATATATATATATAGTTATATTTATATACGTATATAATGCCCCTTTTACGAACAGAATGCTTATCAAACCTCGGATTTTTTTCGGATGTCAGTCTGCTACCGAGATTATCCGGTCGGGATCACAATGGCGCACGTCCAAGAAAGCCCCCGCGGTGGCTATATACAGGATGACTGGACAATCATTAGTCATGATTTTTTTCTTCTTTTATACACAAAGTCCATTAGTTCGACGGGAATTCGATTTTAAACGGATATAAGCATACGCCGCGGATATAATATGTGCGTATTACAATATGTGTGCGTGTGTCATGGTCTCGGTGAGGAGAGGAGTAGGAGGACGGGGTGTTTGTTTAATGTACGATCGAAAAATACGCATATTTTATACTTAATCGATTCAACATCACTATTGAAACGCGTTGCAATTAGACTCGACGTTGGTAATAATAAGCTTACGAGAAGAGGGTTTTGCAAAGGTTATACGCGTGGTGGTATACCGATAACCGATGTATATGGATTATAATAGGTACACAGAAATTTAAACGGATCTATAAATATTATATTATTTTATTGCAATATAGTAGTATTGCGCTGTAATTGAATTTATTATTTCCGGGAAACGTCTAGCGCGATATTTTACTCACGGGCAACATTTTTTTTTTTTCATTACGCTCACTGCTCATGAATAATGAAAAGAGAATAATCATTATGCTAATATTATTGCGGTAATCAGGTACCTACACCGGTATGCCGGTATTGCGTTACGATTATGTTCTCGAGTTTATTTATTTATTATTATTTTGAAACCACCGTGAACATGGATACCTCTGATACCTATATACATTTATTATACATAAGTACATACAGACGAGATGTGTATGCGTCCTGTATATTATATATAAAATATACAAATATATATATAACATATCGTCTAAAAATCAATAGGTATTATAGGTATATATATATATTATTAGCTCTTTGAGACTTCGCCCCGTGAGAATACCAATATATATATATATATATGCTTTCTGATCCCAGATTTCTCTGCGCGTATGTATATATAATGTGTTATATTCTTATGCATGTACCTATGCCCATATAATATGTAAGTATTCGCACGTGAAACGCCGTGGCCTTTTGAAAGTTGTCGTACACAACGAGCTGCAGGTGGATGACGAACCGATATTTTCCTATCGTTTTACACCTTCGACATGACAGTTAACAATGTGTGTAGGTTTTTTAGGACGAGGATAAAGGAAACGAGCGCGCGCGCGCGCACACACACACACACACACTCGTATTTATGCGCGAGTTCAGTTAACCTCGGCAATTTACACCTACTACCCATACGTATATGTATTTATATCGTGCATGGTATACACTATAATATTAAATTATATTATATTATTTTGTATATATAGGTATCTATATTATAAAAACCAGTTGTCCAGTCTGCCAACGGTTGTGTATAATAGCGGCAGAATATGTGGTATACCTACGTGGTCATGTCTTATATTATATATATGCACCTATACGGTTATACATAATATATAATCGTATATATGTATTAGACCTATAGGTTGTCAATCTCTGACGAAAAGGTTGTAAATATATAATATAATATAATAATATTTTGGTTGTGCATATAATGTACGCACGAAAGACATGCGTTGTGACGACGAATTGTTTCGTGTCGGTAAGATCGAAAATCAACGCACGAAACTGGCTACGTAATATACGAAAATACCAGCTACGAATCGGACTAAAGGTCGTTTGGGTCCAGTGCATTACCTGTTGATTAGTCGTATGTTGAGGAGAGGCTGCACCCGTCGACTATTTTTTTCTCTCGTAAATTATCCTGACATCTTTATAGTGTATACATTTAATTGCCATTCGCAACACGAACGGGATGCGTAAATTAAAAAGCGTATGCGTACGCAGTACAGTAATATATTGAGACTAATATACTAATAATCAGTGTGATAAGATTTAAAAAAAAGTTTTGAAATATATTATGCATTACAATAAACAATATAAATTTAAGGAGAACGTCATGTTTCTTATACGGTTATTGTTTTAACTGTATTATTATAAACGTCATACGGGTACTCGCAATTCTTTAGCCATCATAATAAGTGAACGGTAACAGCGTTGATAAAAGAACTTTTTACACGACTCTCTCAAGACATTATGCCAAAATAATGGAAATTACTGTCTTACGTATAGTAAGACGTTAGACTGCGACTTTAGGCGGAACATTCTAAATTCATAGCCACCAACCCTATAATAATAATTCATAACCCGAAATTATCATTATACCTAAATGCAAGTTATGAGGGCTTTCGGGTCATCCTGAAATGATATGTCTTGGTGATAATTATCGCGATTACCCACTACGAATATAATATACTACCCTGCGGGGAAACTATATTTCAGTAAAACAAAATTTCACTACGACGCTTATTGTAATTTTTACATTCCAATACTAAGCCGTATTTCATCTCTAAACACTGTAAAATGTATAAGCACTAATAAGCACTAGTATAATAGTTTACGGAAAATATGTAAAAAATATTATACTTGTGGTTATTTTTTTCAAATTTGCACTACAAGAAATGAACAACAGGTTACATGTAACCTATTTTAACGTAGGTATACGCGTGTTCCGACGAACTATCAAAAACAATCAACATATGCAATATACACACCACTGCACACTGTAGCAGTATTAATGCAATCTAAAAAACAAACTGGTATTTTCGGTTATTTAAAACCAATATTGTCATATTTTCCGACCACACGAAATTCATATAATTAACCCGATAAATAGAACGCTATATAATAGGTATATACTATTATATTTTCCGTGGTTATTATAGTTATTACAAGGGACTATATATAGTTACGTTTTTATGACTATTATTATTATATGCTCGGATGGATAATTATAATACAACATTTTACTGGCCTGCATATTATTTCAAATAAGTAATAATTACTCAGTGAACAATAGTGAGAAAACTGGACAGTGGTAGTAAAAAAAAAACACAATTCGTTAAACCACTTCTATAACGCGGCAGGGCTTTTCTGTCTAGTCATTTTTTGTAATTTTTTTTTTCTTTATACGTGTCGTCAGACAACAGATTATTTTCTAGATTCTATTTATTATAAATTTAAAAATATTATATACTTGGAAAGTAGTTTATGAACTGAATTAAATAACCGATTTTACAAATGACATAAATTCCCATAGTTAAATGGATGAAAGTACTTAGTTTAAGTGAATTATTTTTTTTTTTTAAAAACACGACTTGAAAACTAGTCAATTATTGATGTAAAATGTCTTTTTTATATATTTATCAATTAAAAATAAAATTATATACTATTTATTATTATTTTATATTTTATATTTTTATGTTATTATAGTAGTACAAAACTCATTAAAAGTAAGCAAAATAATACATATCATAATATTATACATGGTAGCTAGTGTATAGTATAATATGTAATGCAGGCAAGTTATATAATACCAAAAATAAACATAAAGTCCATTTTCTGTCAGAAAATGTCATATTAATTGCTCATTACATGACTGCAGTAGTTTTATTCTATACCGACCTCATTTCGTCCAGAATATATTATATTATATCCGAACCCAGCGTAGAAATGTTATTATGCTACTTGATAGCTCCAATTCGTTATTATATTATTATTCATTATTTAATTACGTATTGTATATGATTAATAAGTTACCTATGAATAATAATAATAATTGTTCACGCATATATTTGCTTACAGTTACTATTTCAGTCATATGTTAAATATTATCAATTAAATAATAATTACGTACGTAAGTGCCGTGTAAAACAATCATCATGGTATAAGATGTAAACATATTTTCCAAATAGAAATCCCTGTTAAAATACGATTTATAATATGTAAGACATAAAATATAAAATACTATTGAAATTATTTTTGAATATGCAATAAGTGTATACATTGTGAATTTTCATACATTTATTATTGTAATACTATTATACTAATAATCTCTTTTCTTTTTCCATTCTCATATTTCGACTAAGTCGCTCCACTTATCCATTAGAACAATTTATTTAAAATTCCATGTAATATCAATAAATATCAATAATTACATTGGTATTCTAGTCACGATTAGATAAACAAAGGGCACTTACTTCTACTAAAGATATAATTTTGTCTGTTATTTATTAATTCATATTTAATTTGTTCAATGGCTGCGAGTGTTCAGAGAACTGAAAATTGATACTGAACGTGTGATTGTTAGTGTATGAATATATTTTATTATATTTAATACATACTATTATATAGCATAATATTTTATGCACGTTATATTCATACGGACTTATGGGGGTAAACAATCGATATTATACCTATATCAAAGTCCCTAACGCAATATACCTGTACATCGGCAATCACGATGACGCGGGATTTCGTATGTCGTTCAGGGCCGCTTTAAACAGCAAAAGAAGCATGTATTGCTTCAAGCGTTAGATTTAGAAGGCGGAAAAATGTAAACTAATTATCCAAAAAAAATTGACGGTACAATAATGGTTTATAAATAATTTGTTTTTCTTAACAGTTTAATTACTGTAAGAGATTAAAAAAATAATAATTTAAAAATGGAAACCACGACGTTGAATCATTTTAATAATAACTTTTTTATGATCTTATACTCGTATGAGTTACATAACTGTTTGCTCCACGGTGGCATTGGCCCTAAGATCCGGCTCTGATCTCTGCCCGTAATTCAGTCATAATAAAAATAATTGTACACCGAAGTTCGGACGCTATGTAGACTTATAGTAATTATTAATATTATTACAACTAGTTACAACTACACCATAATACAGAGACGTTTCAAACGAATGACGTCATGACACTCGCACTCGTCGAGACGTATATCGTAAATTCATTTGGTCCATTACGGTCGCGCTGCAGTCTCGTTGCAATCAAACACTTCTCCGGTATCGTGTATTATCGTGTTATTACATATTATATAGGTGCCTCTGCCCGAGATATTTTGTTTATACGCGCTAGGCGGGGTTACGTGATTCATCGCTGCAAACGTCACGCGTTACTATATATAATATGCAATTTAATTTGTATATTTAATTTTATAGGCATATAATACGTAAACACTCGTTACGTGCAACGCGTCTATGTAGCTGTGAAATACGTACGCGTGTATAGCGATATAATACAATACGGAACAACAATAAATATAACGACGGTGATGATGACAATAATAATAATAATAATAATTGGTACTTTGAAGTGAAAACTCGAACGGCCGCGACGTGTGATTCCGACGACGACGAAGAAAGTCCGCCGGATTCCTCGTCGCGTCCAAAATATGCCCCCGGCCTCGCCCCAACACAGGCACCCCCCCCATCCGCACGCCGCCCGGCCGTGGAGGAAGAAACGTCGATTATCCGCCGAGGACGCCATCGCCGTTCGCTCGCGCGGCGTGTGCTGCACAGCAATTGAAATGTCAAATTAATATTATACGGGACGATGCGAGGAGTTTATATCATGCCCATATTATAACCCAGGAGAGGACTCCGCCGCTGCACATATGGGTCTCTTATATTGTGTTGTGTTGGTATAGGTACGCGTGCATAATAATATTATACTATATATTATAATAATACGTCCGGGAGGCCGAGCCAGTGATTTATACCGCGCCGGAGCCTTTAGCGCGCGTACAATGGACCGCCGGACAATTAGCATAAATAATTATAGCATGTGTGCGTATAATATAGACTCGCGGCGGCTACTTTTTATCCGGTTTTATTATTTCTCCCCCCCCCCACGACTGAACGGCAGCCGCCCCTATTCGCCGGCCCACCGTAATTCGTATAACCCGCGCAGGACCTTATATATATATATATATATACGTTATATTATATTATTACGATTATCGTCGTGACTCTATATTATATTATCCCGAATGAAACACATTCGCCTGGTCTGATCGCAACATCCAGATACCATTTTTCGCCGCCTTCTCACGCCAGAGTGCATAGTATTATACTTATACGACACTAGCCGTGTAACCCGTTTTCGAATGCGGTTCTAACTATGCTCTCTACATTTTCCCGATATCTCTAAGAACAATTTGAAATTTTCGTCAAAATCGATCGAGTTGTTTTTGAGTGCATACGATAGGCACTAGCTGTATAACCTGAGGTGACCCGCGAAAAAATGAACAGATATAAAAGACGGCGCTATGCGTGGGTGTACCTCAGTTTTAGTAGTGTACTTCAGTTGACGGGCAAATGGACATAGCTCTGTGAACTAATTCCACCGAGATGAGCAATCCACCAGTGGTGGATTGAATGAAGTACTTCGTATATTTACTAACGTTTCTCGACTACACTCTAACCTTTGCTGACGTCTCTTAAAACAATCTCTGAAACTTTCGTCAAAATTGGTAGTGTAGTCTTTGATTTCTTATCTATAAAAATAAGGGCATTGCCTTTTGTTGTACGTTGGAATAACAAACTATAGATAAAATATTATTTTATTTAAAAAAGAATTCCGTAGTAACGCATAGCGTATTAGTATATACCTATCAATTTTTTAAAAATTTTATTTCTGTAATCAATGACAATCCTATGTAACAACGAAAAATAATTTGATTTTCGCGAGCAAAAATGAAATTCGTGTGTTAGCCACCCTATAGCAACATATATAGGGGTTGAAATACGAAACTATGAACACTCTTCGTGTCTCGAGGAAAATTTCTGCAAAATGTGGTGCCAATTAATTCAGTAGTTTTCAAGACTACTCTATAACCTCAATCAAACATACGTGCATTTGTAATCATTATAATTCATTATTGGATCGTCTTTATTTTGGCCTGTAACTCATTATTTGCTCTCGCAAACCCACACGTTTCTTGTATTGTTTTTAAGCAGAGTACGTTGAATTTTTTATTTGACTTTTCGATTTCTGCCGTTGATTGTCTTAATCGGTGTATCGTTTTGTAAAAATCAAAAGTTATTTTATTTTTATAAACCATTATACTGTTACAGAAAACAATCGACCATCGATGCCTGTTAATGATAATTATTATCATATTTTCTTTTATTTTAAACAAAATTCGAAACTCATATGGTGCTGCAATATAACGCGTTTATTGATCGTAATACCAAACGAAATAATTATAATAATAACACATTTTTTTAACACATTTCTCGGTATCAAGTATTTTATAAACAGTTTCAAGAAACGTTTTTTTAAGCCATAATAATTTTATTTGCCAATTAAATGTTTTGTAAATTATATTTATATAGTAAAACGAGTTTTCTCCACACGAGACGGCTTCGTATAATTTAATTTTATGCGTATATACAGTAAAATCTTTATTTACGAACACGATCTTATAATGGATAGTTTTTAACTCTATGCCTTAAATAGTCATAGGTAGTGATGTTTTATTATTAAACTTATCGACACTATAAACACTACGTTTTTATCACCAGATGAATTTTGTAGTAAATCATGAAATTAAATAAATTACGAACCGTGTTTAATTTAATTGTAATATTATTTTGGGAATATGTCGTACATAACGTTGTTAGCGATTATAGTTTTGAAATATTATCAAATGCTGAATTTTTATGTAAAAACTCGATGAAAAATGAGAAAAAAACATTTTTTAATATGTATATATATATATATATTTTTTTTTTCGTAAAAAATATCAATATTACATACTTTACATTATTGCGTAGGAGCGGTATTCGTAGAGCCCCGTCGCAAATAATACGAAAGCTTTTATGAAAAAAAAAAAAAAATTCCTAACGAAAATTCTATATTTTATAATATTATGCACGGCCGCATAGACATGTATACGAACTGCGGTCATAGGTAACCTTTTGAATACTCTAATTTAACGGTCAAAAAATACATGCGACGTGTGTGTGCGTGTGCGTATGTGTAATATTCAATAAATATTGCTGCGTCGTACCGCTCGAGCAAATATTAATAAATAATATCAAAACGTAAAATCAAATATCACCGGACAACGGATCCCGCGAAATTGTATGCCGAAGGGCGTATATAGTATTATCTGCGGGGCTAATATTCGAGACACGAATGACGACGACGACGACTTTGATTATTGTAATCATAATTATGATTATGATTATGATTACAACGACGATGGTGGTGATGATGATGATGATGATGATGATGATGATGATGTAATAAATCGGGATAACCGACAGTGTCGCCAACTCAGCTGCGATAATGACGTACATACCTATTACATTTTAATTTAATCCTAATCCCTAAATAAACGTTCCATATTTTTTTTTTTTTTTATTACATATCTAAATAAGCCTGCCACCATATTACACACATTTTACGTCTCGCCTCATAAACGAAGTGATTGTCTGTTCGTCCCGGTGAACCATGATTAGGGAAAAACTCTTGATTATATTTCTATAATTTAAAATATAAAATCGTTTTAAAATGTTATATTAATCTTATACTGTCTTTATTATCAAATTATATGTTATCATACACATATATTTCGGGAAACTGCAATTTGTATTTTGTATCTAATATTGTAGTATTTGGGGCCCAAATATAAGGTACCTATAAAAATTTAAATATATGGTAAGGCTCTGCATTATAGAAACGGCCGTCTAAAAGTTCGGGTTAACAGTTTATCCCGATTCCCGGGTAATTTGCGTGTGTTGAAATTTGTATTTTTTCAAATGCAGGTATCTAAATGAACATATAATATTTATTCTGTATGAATGTGCTAAATTTTTATGGATTTAAAATGTTATCATTTAATCTGACGATGGCCGCATCAGATGCTCAATTGTATTGTACTTTAATGAACAGTCATGTCGACGTATATGTAAAATACTTTCTAAGTTAGATCTATGCAGATAACTGTGTGTGGTCGATTATTTTTAAAAAAAGCTTTTATAACAATGAGCTCTTATTTTCTATTTATATATTTGTACACGATAGGTGAGAAAAATTACAAGTTTACTTTCTTAAAGTAGTATTTTGTGTTTTCCCGGCATACATACAATTAAAAAAATATTATTAAAAACCCACAAAATAAATCAACATATTATAGATAATATATTGTCGTATACACTGATCGCTTCCGACGTACACTTACAAACAAATACAATTAACATAAACCACTATTTATCACAATTTGTTCAGCGGTGATCGCTTCGAGCGATAACCTACCGACTGAGACTTAATACTAAATTTTGTACAACAGGGATGTTTTCTTAACCTAGTTCATATCTTTAGTGTTTATGAATTATGACATATTACAACAATATATAACGTTTACCAAAAGTATGATCGTTTTGAGTTAGCGTTTTTAATTTTTTAAAGTACTAAAACAATAAGAAAATAGATTAATATTTATGGAATTTCTCCGGGTTTTTCAGAGCACATTATTCGGATTCCGGGGTTACTTTTATCATAATGAGTAGTACGATTATTACGCCATATCTCGTAGAATCAAAACATTTATGTGCATTTATCATTTATCCGGGTGTTAAATAATACCATCGTTTACTTACTTACGATAAAAAAAAACACACACACAAACGAGGGTCGTCCCGAAGATAAGTTTTTCAAACTCTTCAACAATAGTTGTTTACAAACAAACCGTTTTTACTGTTCACGGTGTATGCATTGTTTTAATAAAGCATAATGTTTTCAAACCGTTTATGGCTTTTGGATTTGACCGTCTCCTCATACGTTTCACAAACGTTTAGGTGCATATATTACGCAAGTATTAAAAAAAAAAAAATCCGCCGTAAGTCGCGACTCGCGCACCAGGTGCCCGCGACAAATGTCTGTGCGGACGCTATGAACAAAAACGATCAACCAGCGGTGTCGTTCGTGCATTATATCCGCGGAAATATGTGTTAATTAATCGAACGCGTTTTCCGTTTAAATCGGGCAAACACGACTCGCCACAAAACTACCAAAACAGTTCACAAAAATAAAAAACGAATATATATTTATAACGTCTTGGCGTTGGGAATGGGGCGTTGTTTTCTGTAAACCCGGATTTGAATTTCGCGTCGTTTTTCAGACAAGTGTGCCGGAACTGCAACTGTCCACGAGACGATCACAGCGGCGGCGGCGGCGGTAGCACCAGTGGCAGCCACAACAACGACCACCGCCGACAACTGACGATCAACGAAACGGCCACGTCCGGGGGGAGTGGCGCCGCGGCTAAAATGTCGTCGTCGTCGGCGGCCGCGGCGACCGGCGTCAAGCGGGGCACGCCACCGCCACCGTTGCCGCCGTTGCCCACGGGCCCTCCGGGTTACGACCAAGCGATCGGTGGTTACGAGAAGCTGCTGGCCGCCACGGCCACGTCCACGGCGTCCGTGGCCACGGCCGCCGGTCGCAAAGACCCGCTGGCGGTCGCTGGGCTCCACCAGCACCATCACCCGCATCACCATCACGCCGTGGCGTCGGCCACGGCGAGTGGAGGCGATCCGCAACAGCGGCACTCGCACTCCGACGACGATTCCGGGTGCGCGCTGGAAGAGTACACGTGGGTGCCCGCCGGACTCAGACCAGATCAGGTCAGTACACCTACCCATATTCATTATATTAATTATTTATCGAAACGAAAATCGAATTCGGCTCTTTTACACGGCGTCGAAACGCCTATGATATATCGTTCTACGCGGTAATTACACGAATCCTTTTTCGCGCACTAAAACCTGTTTTTCCGTTTTTTTTGATCTCTTTCGTAAGTCGGTCTTATATTCGTGTTGCGGAAAGATTCTTGATGCGATGTTCGAATTCGACGCACGGATGAAACGAGAAAAATCGATGGCTGTACACGCACGTATCGCTCTAATGAACCATATTTGCGTCGGGACGTTCTTTAGACGTAAACAGGCGGGTACCGAAAGCCCGACACGAAATCTTTTTATGGCCACAATACGAAAGTCAAACAAAAATTATTTATTCGCGCGGCCGTACGTCAAGAGTCACTCGGTCACAACGATTGTCGACGGCGAGTCGGCGGCCGTCGTGTAAGCGCTCAACCGTTTCGACGTGTTTTTTAATCGTATTTCCGACGAAACAAAAATATTTTTAAAAAAAAAAAAAAAAATGACAAAAACACGACCGTCAAACCCGTTAAAACAATAAAATTACACGTTCGTTATTGTTGTACTCAGTGATGCCCTGTAGACCGAATTACGGGAACCACACCGCCGACCACGGATACCTTTACGCGTACGACACGAAAATATCGTATCATATTGCGCGTATACAACACCGCGTGTGTTCAATGGCATCGCCGTTCAACAATACTTCAAACAAATTTCGCCGCCGCGGCGACTGTCAACTGCACAACATTTCCATCAGACGGAATAATAATAATAATACAATCCTACCCGCGACGCGTGCGCGCGTTTTTATATATATATATATTATGGTCGTTATGTAATGTGTGGGATTGCGCGTAGTCCTTTGATCTGTACCGTCAGCTGAACCGCGCTTTCTGGTCTCTGTTTGCCAAAATAACCGTGCAGAATGTTTTGTTTCGTCGTTTTGGTATATATATATATATATATATATATATATATATATATATATTATAAATTAAATAAGCAGTTAATTATCGTGTACGCACGCAAATGCATCCGAATAAATGACGACGAAACGGATTTTGTGGCGGCGAGATGGCTTATACAGGGTGGGTCATTCACCAACAGCAATGCTCATCCCACTTTTTCTTCAATAATGCAGTTATTCAGGACCTGATTTCCCGAATTTTTGAAATGAACCCAAGCTTAATGACCGTGTTTTTTTTTTTTTTTTTTAATCACTTTTTCTACTGTAAATTATTTAACGAAAAAATTTCCCGAAAACGCCGACGTATCAAAATCAAAAATTCGAACGAGTAGTTTTTGAGTTATTCAACTTTGTGTGCTGAGGACAATCATAGGTTTATGTTGATGGGTTTGGAAGATATTATGGAGGCTTATTTGGCGATTTGAAAAATGTAGTAATTAGTATTAATTTATCAACAACTATATTTTGTAAAAATGGTTCAAATATAATAAATATACTAAATCTAAAATTACATCTATTTTATATTTTTGTAAGACCACTGTTAAGGATTACTTTATCCTTAATATAAACACTTTAATAATTGACTGTGATTTTTGAATAAGATACTTACGTCATCAAAATTGTGAAAAATATCATCTACTAAACAATTTACAGTAAAAAAGGGGGTTTTCGTTTGAAAAACAGAAGTTTGTATGAACACTTCTTAAGAATTACAAAATAACACAAGAATTTAAAAATATATGGTCTTTAGAATTTAAATATATTTAAAAAATCGAGAATTTGAATTATTTGACTATTGAATGAAAAATGGGGTGAGCATGCTTGGTGAATCACCCTGTGTTTGTATATAATGAAGGTGTATACATAAATAGATACATCCGGCCAAATAAATATGTCGTCGGTATAATGTTTTCGGCACATTAGACTTTCAAAACAAAAACTTATAACAATAATAATTACGCACATAAACTGGTTTTAAACAGAATAATTGAAATTTAATGTTTTGATGACTTAATAAACAATAACTGTTGCCTGTTTTAATTTAATTAATACGTATCTCCTGCTTCTCTCTCCTTATACCCCTCCGGAATGTTATTTTACATGTTTCTTGTTAGGTAATGATATTATAAATACTACAGGTCACAGGATAACGGCATCATCAGTTGATATTTAATTCAATTTCTATCTTAGAAGAAAATGAGTTAAATATATTCATGTAAAATCGTGTTCAATTATAATATATAGGTAAATATGAACTCTATAAATATGGTCTTTTCAAAAATGTCAACAATAAAACTTTGATATAAATCAATGAAAATTAATAATTTGTAATTACAATATAATAAAAAATATTATTTTTATCTTGAATCATTTTTCATTCAATTTTAATTTCGTTAACTTGTTATTCCTGACTGTTACACCTAAAATATGCCTAACATTCTTATTTTGTACAATAAAGAGGAGTGTTTAATGAAATTGTATTGTAAAAATTCGTAAATTCGTACAAACTATTTATAATTTTGATGGTTAATTTAGCAGTAATTAAAGTGAGCTTTTATTAAAATATTACAGACCTCGTATAGATATCGTACTTATATCATTTATATTTATGGGTGACTATTTAATCGCAGACCAAACAACATATCTTACAAAAAATACAAGGAATCTTAAATTGTTTTTTTTAACTGTTAAAACCAAATTAATAATCTGATAATCATAAAAAAAATATAAACTAGTGAATGTTTTTAAACGTTAAATGAATTTAATTTAAAAACTCTATTTGTTTCCTATCCCTAAGATATTGCATCCTATTTGACGAAAAAGAATCGCTCTACAGTACGTATCACACAATATATTCATAATATGTAAGGTTAAAATACTACATCGAAATCGTGTAAGATCTCACAGAGTGCATACATTTTTTGTTTCTACACAATCGACCGGCCAACAATATAATATAATGATAACGGGTATTATCGGCTCGTGACGGTTAATAGCCCTTTTCAGAATCGGTTTCCGCCCCGCTACAGCACCACTGTGGCCGGTATATTAATAAAATCTCGAGCCCTCGTTGAGAGGGTACCGAAAGACCGACAGCGATAGTTTGCCCTTCTCTTAAAGGAATTATATAGAATACAAGACCGATTTACTTTCGCGGACGACGGCGTCTCCCCGGGGCGTTTCGCCCGACAACGGCAGCGGCGGAGAGCTCTTCGCGTTACGTGATACGTCATTAGGCACGACAAATAACGGTCGTACGGTCGTCGAGGTTTGTTATGTTTCCTCCAAATATATACACATACGTACACACACCCACATATACCCACCCACATACTTACACACTTCGCAGCCGCTCTATTATGTGCCCTGCAGTCGCGGCGGATCTATAGATCTTTGCGCATTTCCGCGAGACCCGCGCCGGCCGAGAAGAAAGAAAAAAACGTATTATGTACAAGCCATCTCGTCCCAACGAATGTATTTCGCTTCGTCTCTCTCTCTCTCTCTCTCTCTCTCTCTCTCTTTCTCTTTTTCCTTTTTATTTCGGTCCGTTTGTTACGAGACGCGGTCGGCTCTCCGGGGACACCGCGCCGCCGCAGCTTTCTCGCGGTCTAACGGGCAAAGAGCGTGTCGTCTCGAGTTCGTTTGCGGCACGGGGAGAAAAAAAACATATTATATAAACTTTACCGGAAATATTCGTTTTTCGCTCGCAAAACGAAATCGTTACGAAGTGCAAAACTGTCCTCAAGCGGCGAGTATAGAGCACTGCTATAATTATACATTCGTTTGTTTTATAATATGATCATTTATTCGGCTACAGTGTTGTGCAATAACTAAATTCAGTTGATAAATTTATCTAGATAGTTCATCGTATTTGTACCTTATCTAGATAAATTACTTATAAATTACTTACTTGATAAATTAAATTGCTATCTAACTGCCATCTAAGATTATCATCCTATATGATTCAGTGCACAACAATATAGGTGATTACGTAATCAAGTATATAATATCATATTGTAATGTAAAACGACTTAGGATAAAATAAACCGATGGGCTGACATAAATCTCGATACGATCTCACAATAAAACGATTAACTTTCTGGTGGTACTTTTGAGTATTGTTGCACTTCCACCCCGTAACTACAGCTACAACTGTAGTCAGTCTACCAAAGTTCAATCGTGTTGCGTACAGTGTGTCTTATAATTTTCATTATCAAACAATTTTATTACGTATATATTCTTAAGAATCGCACTTGACGTTTAAACTTTAAACATACCTGCAATAATCACACCTCGCCCCGTCATCGTTGACTGTCGAATAAGTACATTCTATTTACTATTTAATCGCCCGGACATTCATTCTCGTTTTATTGCTGCACATATACGCGACCCGTTATAATAACGCGAAACGATTGATATATTATTTTTTTTCTTGTTTTTTTTGATATCTTCGACCACCCGGTCTAAATCGACGCAGTGTTATGTGTAGCCGAAGGGGAAACGCGTTGTTAACCGACCAATTAGTGGTTGGCCCCGACCGGCCCGGCGTGGCGGTGAGCACACACAACGCATTCCTCCGTCAGAGCGACTACGGTATATACTTACTACAAATATATATAGTACATACTACAAACCATAATATAGGACACAATTTAATATATTATTATTCTACCGAACGCTCTTCAAACCGAATTCCCGATCAAACGAGGAAAAAAACTTCAGTTTACCTACCTATATATATATATATATATATATATATATATATATTGCCTACTTGTTATTGATTAGCACTCGTATCGTTTAAATCGCATAAATCAATTTAAAATCTTTAGTAGTAACGGTTTAACCGTTTGATCAATTTTTAATACACGTAGTTTCTGATCGACCGATCTTTTCAATTTTTTTAATTAAGATTTGCAACTTTTATATTTTCTTCGCAGTGGAACTATAGTTATTTTCAATTGCGTATACATATAGTCATAAAATAGGTATGCATTATCATTATATAATTCACTTTAATATTAAAATAGTTGTATACTTGATCATTAAAAACGTTAAAAATTATAATAAGCCTCTGTATAACAATAGTACGTCAAAATATTATACGAAACCACACAACAATGAAACGTTTACATTTTTAAATATTGTTATAGGTACAGATATGCTAATTTCACTGAAACGTTTGAAATTTGCCTTTACCTATATTGAAAAGTTTCGTTTTAAAATGTAAATAGTTTCGAACGCTCGAGATAAATATTTTCGTAGAGTAGGAGCTGCTGTTGGTTTTTCGCTTTATGACTGCATTGTAAAAAGTCAAGGTATGCTAATGAGTTTTGTCGAGAGACACCTATACTAAGGAATAATTCGCTTAAGCTACCCAGCAAAAGTATTCAAGGCGCATTGTTATGTCCTATAGACAACGCCGATGATCAAACGACTTATTTCGCACCGTCTTTGTCGAAATAATAAAGAACAAAAATTTCTTAGATCTGTAAAATATGAGGGATATATACCTACCGTGTCGTCCAAATCAAAATAAAACTATTTATATTCAAATCAACACTCTCCAGAAAGTGATTATAAAATGCATTTGAATGATAGACGTAGCACGTATTATATAGTGCTTTGTAGTTGCTTAATTGTGTGTACAGACAACGACAAATTGATGTATACAATCAACGAGAGCGTTTTCTCGTCTTATTTTAATTGTGCACAGATAATGACATGCAGGTAGACATACTCTACAAATACGTTATACTATATATAATAAATGTATATTTTTAATACCTATAATTTATCAGAGGAATACACGCGTAAAAACAGTAACGCTATATGTTTGTTAAAAAAAATCAAGAGAACACAAAATTGAATCGTTAAACTACGCACCCTCCTCTTCACAGTTAATAACCCCCTCAAGCTGCGTACAATACTACATCTTTTCATGTTTTGTATTCACGACGGGGGAAACAAACTGAGTTTACGGTCAAAACCGTGACGATATTCAACGACGATTCCACAAAATTATACTCCATTTCTCTTTGAGTCCTTTATTGTATAAACGCTCACCGTCGCATATGTAAATGTTTTTGTTGGTCTTTCGTATGGTTTTTTTTCCCGTATCTTTGTATAACTATTTGATACCAAACGGAAAGGAAAGACAGGAAAAAAAAAACATTTTTCTTTCTGGGCGGCGGTTGTTGTGTGCCGCCGTTTGTATGACTATAATATGTCTGTATATATATTTACGTAAATACACATATTTATAAACGCGTAAAGTGTATACGAAGGCACACAGTATTTGTCTGTCTGTATATGTATATATATACGACACATTATTACGCCACGGGGGAGAGGAGGGCTGGTTGGACAGCGTGTGTGTGTGTGCGTGTGTACTAGATGAAGCTGAGTCGTAGCTGCTGCAGATTCTCGTCTGCGGTTTCCCTTAAGCCTTTGCCTAGTTCCTATATACATATACATATTATATAATATATATATTCGTCTTTTGATTGCGTCCGTAATGAAAAAAATAAAATAAAATCTCTGTCGGCTCTCGAGAAACGTTCTTTACAATTTGCGATTTCATCGTAGCGTCCCTTCTTAGCTCTCTATTTTTCTTTTATATATATATATATATATATATATATATATATAGAGTTACGAGTACGTCATTTTTATTATGCGCAAATGTTATGTCTGTATACAATATATTGCAGATATATTCCAGAGGATAAAAACGTCTTCATAACTTCGTCGTCGTCATCGTGGTTATCGGGCAAATATATAAGACAGGTCGGCGGTCAGTGGCGTATTGGCGTATTTAGGGGGAGGCCAGGGTCCATATCGAATAAACAAGGAAATGTAATGGATTGTCGTCTTAATTTTATTTGATGACGATTCATATAAATATAACATTAACAATATGAATTGAAAGAAATATTATAATAACTACTATTAAAGTATTGAAAAACTTGACCTCGTCGTCGTCTAAGAAGATCCTGTGCTATTCTTACGACGAGTTGATAAAATATTATATTTAAAGTAACGCCTTTAAACCTGTACAAAATCTTGACATTCGTGTATTAGGTATATAATCGCTTTGATGAAAACTAAAAAAATTATCCAGGCATATATAATTCAGTCATTATTAATTTTCGAACGTGCCACTTCCACGTCGATTTTTACAAAAAATATTTGAATTTCCAATCGGATATTACTTAAATACTTTTAGTGTAGAACGAAAAACGAAAATGGTAACGTAAAAATTAATAGATATACATCAAATAGTTATTAATTATTAGTTTTGTATTTTATAAGTTTTTTGAATCAATATTTAATACTAACTTTGATATTTTGACAAAGTACTTATATAAAATATAGTATAGTATTCATTAAATAAAACAATGCGTTAATGTCCTAACATAGTAGTTTTAATTGCGAGTTTATATTATAATTAAAAACCAGGCGCATTCGTTCCATGTTAATATGTTTTCCGAATTCATCATCGTTGTCGTCATCGAAATCCGGTCGTAATGTCAAATAATAATAATATTTCATAATATTATCCTAATATTTTTTTTAAACTTTAAATGAATCTAAAATATTATATCTAACGCTATACCTTCATGATTTAATCTCGGTCACCTGCTGCAGAATTCTCCAGAGGTGGAAAATAAAAATATGAAAATATTTCTTATACACGAGAATAATGATACAAGTATAACGATCACACGCACACGTGAAATTACGTAAATGCGTAAACGTTATCAGGCGTGGGTGTTAGTACTTACTCGGTTACACTTTGCAGTATTACATTCATTTTGTATACACCGATACACTATGCTAGCATATATAATACTGTAGTATTAGGTTAGGTTAGGTCAAGTTTCGTAATAATTAAATAATTACCATGACGTATAATATTATAAGACATTTTGTTGAACAACACGACAATTCACTTGGAAAACTAGTTAAGTTTATCTAGTTAAATATATAGGTTACTCCTGTACATTTCCTACAAATATATCGCGCTTTGTCATAATATGCATCCTTCATGTTATTATTATACAGGTAGGTACATCACTCGGTCGTATTATATCGTAATATGTACATTTTAATGTGCCGACGAAAACCTATATGCATACATTATATAGCTCACTCTGGCTCGTACCTGTGCGTTGTCGTCGTCGTCGGCCGAATGAGAAACCCATGATATAATATTATAATATAATGGATATATATTATACATTCGAGGACGTGTCGACGCGTGCGTGTTGGAAGACGTAAGTGCGTGTTTTTCGTCTTTCCCTTCATGTCGAGAATATTTACCGTATACGAGACTCGTCGCTGACTTGTATTCGACATATCCGGATGATGATGATGATGATTATGATTATGATAATAATAATAATAATAACAACAACGCGTACACGCCATCGCCATGCGTATACATTCCAATATTATGTTATAATAATGATATTATTTTATATATAGACTGCAGCAAGTCTTCTAGAAGGTGATGCTATGCCGCTGCCGCAGCATCAACGGTTCAACGGCGGCTGCACCGCGCACGCTACCCAGCGGGCTAACCCCACCACCCCTCACCCTACCGCTACCAAGACTTCTCTATATTATACATTAACATTAATCATACGCAGTAATTGCCGTTCGGATATAATATATTATATATATGTGTGTGTGTGTGTGTGTGTAGGAATAATATATAAATATATAATATAATATAGTATTATGTGTATAGGAAAACACGTCGGGACCTGCAGTGCATAGTAGTATATACCTTAAACTACTCTGGTGCAGAGCAGTGTATAATATATATTATTCCTACGTACACGCCCATGCGTGAGATGTATCGGTCTTCCCCGGGGCCGTTATTTGATTATAACGTATTAAAATTATATGTACACCTCGAATAATATTATACATAATATCCACCATGCAAAGGAAAAAGGTTTATTCACTGTTTTCCTTGTAACGTTACACGCGCTTACCCGACCGTTTAAACACCGATGCGACGCCCTGAATTCGGATAGACACACGAGTTACTTCTGCAGTAGGTACTACTGCCTATAGGTACTTATATTATATACTGTAGACGTATCAAATCGTGCATGCATCAAATGCTGTGAACTGCTAGCAGTTAGTAACTATTAGTCAATGTATTATAGACACTCGAAAAGGCCCGCGAAGATTCCAATTCTGTATGAGCGTCCAAGATTACACCAAAAACAAAAAAATCAAATTACCAAAACGTGTTCGTGTCTTTTCTGCAGTTTTTCGCCATTTTCTAGACATTTCCAAGATGACTTTCTTTCACATCGCTTTTAGATGGCAAATAATAATTTATGTACATAAGTAAATCATTGTTAAACCGTTTATATAAGATATACCTGCTTATTATATATATATTATAATATATCACGTGTACTGCACTGCAGTACATAATTTCATATATATATATATATATTATACTATAAATTATACGACGTATATATAAGCTTAATACGGTGAAGTGAATTTATTTATCAACACACTATACACTACATTATGCGTGTTTTCGGCGGACTTGTGTCAATTCCCTGGCGATTTATAACCTCCTCCCACTCAAAACCCGCCACAACCATCAATCCGCTCCAATACCTATAGGTATGCACACAATCTCGATCCTGCACGTCGGTTTTCGCGGTCATTTCGTCCTTTATCGCTGTCTGTACAAAAATATACAGGATGATTCACCAAGCATACTCGCCCCTTTTTGTCTTATATAATGCAGTTATTAAAAATCTTATTAATTTATTAATATTATTTAATTGGAATTTATAAATATGTCTATCTTTTTGAAGACAATATTTTCAAATTATTGAGATTTGTTTTTACTACTTACGGAGTGTTCTGTGATGATACCAACTTCTGTTTTCCAAAAAATAAGACGTACATTATTCAAAAATTCCAAAAATCATAATTTTAATAAATTATTAAAGGAAAACACGGGAATGAGCACTGAGCATGCTTGGTAAATCACCCTGTATATGTTTATATATACCGCATTGACGTCGAAGTCCTGTATATTATATTATTATTATTATTGCACGGCGAATATCATTTGTCGCACGTCCGATCGGTAGGACTTCACGCGCGGCGTTAATATATAGCACGCGCCCGCCGATACATACAACTAAAGGTATGCCGACGCCCGGACAAACGTCCATAAATTTCCGTCCAAGTAATTACGACGTCCCATTGTTATTAACAAACGCATCGTCTACCACGGGCGACACATTATATAATACATTATACATTAAATAGGCATTATATTATTATTGTACAAGCGCACTCCGCCGTCGCGCAGATACAGGCGTAATGTAGGTGTATACGTTATCCTTATTCCGTATCCGTCCAAACAGATTTGTTTGAATCGTATCGTCACGTACGACGCGTGACGTTAAACAACGTGTACGGCTTGATAACAATAATTGTTGTGTATGAGTGCATATAGTAATTATTGTAAATCTATACATATTATTATTGTAATAAAGTAGTCCTATCCAGCAAAATAATACATTTGCTCTTGCCCCACAAAAATTTCGGGAGATAGCAAAAAGTGCCCTTCTTGCTCACCATACACAATTACGCCTCTTGTTCTATCTATGGAAACGCGTGCAACCGCTTTTTTTTATAAATCATACGTAGGTACTACCGCGTAATCAATGACCAAAAATCTTTAACCAGTATTATATACTATTTATTCAACGTAATGATATAGCTGATATTGTGAAAAAATATTTCCTTTTAGACTGAACTACACGATGAATCTAGTAGTTATTTTTTTTTCTTGTTTATACAGGTTGGTTAATTTATATCAATACTAATGTAGAGGTATATTATATTAATATAATAAATAACAATATTACAGTAACAAATTAATGTTATAATTAAAATTAAAAACGTCAAGACGAAGCGCGTAAAGGGTAAATCGTTTACTAAAGTGTCTTGTGGCGTAAGATATAGATACATATAAAGTTCCTTTGAATCAATACGATTTCCCAAAGCGGACGATAAAATTACGTATGCTAGTCATGTTTTCATCTCTATGTGCTCAGGTGGAAATTAAATCACTTCGACCGCGATATCCATATTATAAAATATTACATATTAGTATATTATAATAATGTATACGTTATTAGAGTTTTGTCTTTCATTTTTATTTTTACCATTTCGGGTTCATATCGTTTCTGAGATGATACATAAACGTGAACGGAATAATATTGTCGTCATTATTATTATAATTTTGTTTTTCTTTTCAAATAATATATTATAATTTACTTGTATTATACAGGTATTACACGAATTTCTCTATGTGTATAAGTCAGTGTGCATAAAACCAAAATTGTATTGTCGCCCGGCGATGATTAATGATAATCGTATTCAAAACTATCACTGTTTAATAACAACGCTCGCGCGCCGTGCGTTCAAATTAATAAAACGTCCTAAACAAATCACGCCCACCTGTTGATCGGATCGGAAACCGTATACAACGATACCTCTGGAGGCTATAGTAATGAAATCCCGATAAACCTTTGCATATACTCTTAAGTTAATCATAAATTTATTAATGTGAATTAATAGGGTTAAAAGTGTTTATATGTGTATATTATAATGTTGGCGAGAATTTTTACAGTTAATTGGACATCTCCGGAGGCTGTAATTTTTAGACAATAATTTATAACACATCTACTCGACTATAGCGTTAGATATATGAGGTATACGCGTTCTCCGAGATCGATAATTCGATTTAAACCCACCAGTTCTTAATGCACTTGAACAATTATTGTAACGACGGAATTTTATTGCATACCTTTACTATATTATAATATAATATATTATGTGGGTAAGGCCCCCGTAGTACACGGTTCGCAATGCTAATGAAATGTTTACACATAAATTATTATTACGTATTGCCGAAACGTTCTCCTAAATACATTCGTTATTTCGCTGCTTCGAATCATTCAATACATTTTTTATGATTTCATTGCGTGAATTTAATTCACTTAGTTATGCGTAAATATATATATATATATATATAAATGTGTGTGTATATTTGTTTTCAATTATGTTTAGGATATTTAATTAATGCGCATTCGAGTTCCGAATACCAAAAAGTGCTCGAAATTTAATTAAACGTGCCGCAAAAGCTACGTCCCTTACAAAAGTGTACAGTTGATAAAATGGCGATATGCAGACAAAATATAATATTTAACAGCCTATTGTGATTGGTTAGGAATGTTAACGTCGAATATTTCGGAACAAGGAGTATTTTTTTTTCATTTTATTTCTTACTTTGGAAATTTGAAAACATACATTTGTCAACAACCCAAAGGTAAATAGGGAAACTAAATAAATAAAAGCACCACACATATGCATATGTATACGTTCTTATGTGAGATAGATATTACCCGTACCGTTGAAAAAAAAAATAAAAATGCTATCTCGTTTTTTATTTCGGTCATATTTATATTGTTGACGAAGAACATGATAAACAATGACAAACATTACTTGTCGTGAAATTGAAAATATTTTTAGATATCACTGTGGGTACAACACAATAAATGGTTTTATTTTTTTTGCCCCAAAACCTTTTGAGTTTAAAACAAAATACATTTATAATTATAAGTGGAAGTTCACTAAACCGTGATCCAAAAAAATAGATCTACAATTACAATAGGCATGACAATATTTTGTTGAAATTCGTATACTCGCCATTGTTTATACAGTATACCCATCAGGTATATAATATTTTATTATGATGCGTATAATAATTATTATGCTTTCCCTCGTACTTATTATCATTTTTGTGCTTTTTATAGTCGTAATAATAATACACACAACACACGTATATAATAATCCCGAATGTTTGAAAAGTCCTTTAATTTGATTTTCTACTCGATTTGTAAATAAGCTAATGGTCAGATTTATTTTCGTTTGTTCCTTCAGGTGCACTTGTTTTTCTCGGGCGTGCCTGAAGATAAAGTGCCGTATCTGAACTCGGCGGGCGAGCGGTACCGGGTGAGGCAGCTTCTGCAACAGTTGCCGCCACACGACAACGAGGTGCGGTACTGTCGAGGGCTGTCGGACGAAGAACGCAAAGAGCTGAGGCTGTTCAGCGCGCAGAGGAAACGCGACGCCCTGGGACGCGGCGTGGCCAAGCAACTGGTCGCTAACGTACCTTGTGCCAACGTAAGTCAAACACGATATATATATATATATATATTATATACAGAGCGGTCGGTTGAAAATAATAACTGTAGAGGCTGCGATCATTTTCCAAATCGACTGTTTAAACGGTCGTGCTTTCTTTTTTTAATTTAATATATTTGGTATTATAGCGAAATAGTATATAATGGTAGCTGGTCAACGTTTTAAAAAATTAAAGATCCTTGAAAATCACACGGGCAGGTACAATAATATTACGTAGGAAAAATTATAAACATATAATTATATAAATATAAAAACCAATAATGTTTCTTCTCTATCCTACTGAGAATATTAGTGTGATCGTGATTAACAGATCACTCTGTATATATCATAATATATGTACACATAGAGCAGGCGTATAGGAAATGTTGTTGCCTACGCGTACAGCTTCCACAACTCGTTTGTAAAACAATCATTTCATATGCATGTATAACTCACGTGCTAATAGATTTCTATACCCAAGAAATATAATATATCAACGCGGCAGCAGCCGCCGTAGTTGCAGTGATAAGACATATGATATAAACGGAAAACTTGTTAAAATAATAAAAAAAAATGCAAACCACGTTGCTGCATGCGGTAAGTATATCATATTATATAGGTACCTACTATAAGGTACACTGCACAATACACCGGTGCACGTCATTACGCATATACATTATAACTCGGTGTACATGATTATTATGAAACGGACTTTGATGATGCAAAATAAATCTCTTGGTGGGTGGCATAGGGCAATGCTTTCCAAATACATAATTCGATTCATACATTATAGAATTTAAAAATGAAACTTTTATTTTGCGTTATTTTTAACTTTTTTAGTTTTTAAAGCATTTCTTGACATTTTTAGAGCATTTTTCCATTTTTAGGTCATTTTAGATATGTATTTGTTGCTCGGAATTATAAAAGGTTTAAAAATATACATTAAATGTAAATTGTTTTAAATGTTTCGTTTTATCTTGTAAATTAGTTATTTTTACGAAGACCGGCTGATTGTACTTACCTTTACGTAATTCTCAAAGTTTAAAAAATATCAATAATATCCTTGATAATTATCAAACAGAGGAATCCATCGAAGGACCATGACCATATCGTTAGTGTGAAATGACGTTAATCGTAAATAACTTCGATAATGTTACGATACGTAAATGGCAAATAACTAATACAATACCAATTAGTGTCCGTTTATAAGTAGGTACTCGTAGAGTCGTCTGTCGTACATCAGTGTTCGCATAATTCGAATGGTGTTGAGAAGATACCGAAAACCGTCGGACCGTTATCGATTGTATGTACAAGAATTCAATGAAAACATATTTCCTACCGATGGAAATATTTTATTTTGCAAGGTTTGCGTGATTAAAGTTGCAGCAGAAAAAAAAATTTACCATTGCTCAACATATCAGCCGAGACAAACATTTATGTGCATTGAATAGAAAAAAAGAAAAAAAAGACAACGATAAAACTCAAATGTTTTTGAATAAGGTGCCAAATGGTTTATTTAATTCAAAACTATGTTCTATAATACTATCAGCAAATATATTTATTTCTAAGTTGAAACAGCTTGATGTTAGCAATTTTTTTTTTTAAATACACAGGTCAAACCATTCCAGATAAATCCACAATAGGAAAGTATTATGCGAGTTATTGTTTCAATGACATAATAATATAAGGACTTATTTAAAAGATAAAAAACTATGAAAACATTGATGAAACTAATGACGTAGAAGGTCGGTTTATTGCCGACGTAATTATTGGTACCTTAAAACTTGGGTGCCCCGGAAAAACTTTTTTATTTAATATGGAATTATTATAAAAAACCAACGATAGTACAATTGCGAAATTATTAGACAAAATCATGTGTTTATTATATCCAGAGGGAGTTAAACACGATTCTATTATTTGTCAGCGACATAGCGTCTTATTTGGTCAAAGCCGGGAAAAATATTAAAGCTCTCTATTCGAAAATGGAACATGTCACATTTTGGCACATGGCCTGCATAGAATTGCGGAAGAAGTGCGTAGACATTTTTCAAAAGTAGATGTTTTAATATCAAATATCAAGAAAATATTTGTAAAATGTTCATCTCGAGTACTAACATTTAAAGAAATAACGCCAGAAATTCCTATGCCACCTCAACCAATATTAACTAAGTAGGGTACATGGTTAATGACAGCTATACATTATTGTAAACATTACCAATTGATTAAATCCGTTGAATGGAATTTGATAAACGACGACGTTGTTACAAATGAACAAACATTATTGGCCGATAATAGTTTAGAATTTAATCTAGCGTTTATAATAGCGAACTATGGTAACTTACCGAAATATATAACAACTATAGAAACATTTGAATTATTGTCGGCTGATGCAATCGGCATTATTGAAAAAGTAAGAAATAAAATCAGAATAGATTAGAGTAAAATAGGGAAAACCATAAATCAAAAATTTAAAAATGTAATTGAAAAAAATAAAGGATATAAAGCAACGAATAATATTTCAAATATTTTGGAGGAAAATGTAACAACTCGGACGATATATTTGAAGAACTAACCATTGATGATATGACATATATGAAATTTGCTCCAATAACTTCTTGTGATGTCGAATGAAGTTTTTTAGTATACAAAACGACACTCACGGATAATCGTAGAAGATTTTTGTTCGAAAATATTAAGCATCGTGTTATTGTATTAATAAACTAATTAAAAAAACTAAAATACATTTA
Source organism: Pentalonia nigronervosa (assembly GCA_014851325.1). Lineage (NCBI taxonomy): Eukaryota > Metazoa > Arthropoda > Insecta > Hemiptera > Aphididae > Pentalonia > Pentalonia nigronervosa. The sequence goes on from JACXSJ010000583.1 coordinate 70,045, forward strand.
AATTGTACCTATAATTAATAATTATTAATTCAAAACATTTTTTAGACTAAAACAGAAAATAAGTGAGGAGATAAGATAAGTTCTTTTTTTTATTGTATTAAATATTTTTTTATATGATAAATTTTATATAATGACGTGTTTTTTATAAGTTTTAAATTATAATAACAATATTATACATACACAAAACTGTTCAAAATTGTGTTTTTATTAAATTTAAAAACATTTTTAAAGTTTTTTAGAGCATATTTTTAGTGCATTTTTTTGAGGCATTAAGTTGTATTTTTTTAAGATATTTTTCATATTTTTTATGGCATTAAAGTCCGTTCTCTAATGATTATACATATATAATTCATACGCATTGAATAGGTGATATTTATTTTGATCGACTCAATTAACACGAGTGAGTGCGTATTATTACAAAATTTTGTTTTATTATTTTCGTATTCGAAAATAATGACCTAATTAAACGTCACATTTTAGTAACGGCGATTTCGGGTCAAGTTAATTTTGAAATGTTTGCTTTATGGTAGGTATATTTTTCACAAAACGAGATGTTTTGGACATTGACGTCTCCAAATAAAATTTATAGTCTGTCTAATCTTACGGTGTAGAATATAATATTATATTATTATCATAATATTTAATTATACGAGCAGGGAACAGATCGCTGTGAAAGGCCTGAGAATTATATACCAAAGCCTCGACATTTTAAAATAACAGTTACAGTTGGACTACCTTGACTCACCACTCCTACCGCTTATTATTATCATTTCTTATTCTTATCATTATTAGTCTTACACGTCACGTACAACAGCGCTCATATTTTCCTCTATACCCAAATTGGATCGTTTCCACAACATTATTCGACTCAATTCACATTGTCCGTGCATGATTCCGCGCAGAGTATGTACCTTGATCGGGAACTTCTTGCCGGGGCATTGTAGGAGGCAATATTGGAGTTTTAAAATCATAATTTTCACGTTGCTAAAACTGTGACCGGACATCGTCAATAATTACTACCGAAATTCTTACTTCGCCCGTAACGTATCAATAAATACGATGTGTATGTTCGCGAGCGGGTAACCGCGACAATCCCCGTCGTCACGGGTCATTTTATTCTCGTCCGCCGCGCGTTTCAATATTATTATTTGAGCCGTTTTCGCCACGTCGTCGCGTCTATATGTTGTCGTGTGCGTTTGAACGACAAACGATAAAAATTCGGTACGACGACACAGAGTATAATATGACGTGAATCGGCGTCAAACGATTGCTGAATATTGCCGCGCCGCCTCCAAAACCTTATCGTTCGTGCGTGGCACCGGACGCGCGCGTTTCCGTATTTTCGTTGCACATATCTACTTTGATTCCCGCCAATAATTTGTCAACTATTTTAGCATCGAGGTCCCGATACTATTGTGATTTTGGCATTGTACTCGCAGCGTGCATGTGTACACTGATGAAACGATGTTAAAACAATTTTCCACCCGGGGTTTTATGATATTATATTTATTGCTACCGTACCCAATGTAAAACAATTAAGTAGTAATAATCGCAGTGTTAAAAAAAAAATATTCATTTATAGTCACAGAGAAGTATACTATAGTGCCTGATATAAATTTTAAAAAAAATAATAATAATAACAAATTTTAAATATTTTTAAGAATCCCGTTTTCTCGTAACTTTATAGAACAAGGAACAATATCTTATTAAAAAAAACACATTTTAAATAATTTTCCACCCGAGAAAATTTAACACCGCACTGGTTTTATAAAACAAATAGCGTTTTCGTTCCGCTTTACAGAATCTAAAACGTTTATACGAAAAAAAACAGCTTAATATTTACTCACAATTCACAACGATGATAATGTGACTATCAAGTGAGATTGGACAAATATAGGCGATGATAAAAATATAATACGTTTTGATAATATAAAAAATTATAAACATTTTACATTTAACTATCGAGAACTTAAATTGAAATATTTTAGTAATATAATTCTATAAATTGTTAAGTGTTTAAGGGCATTTAGGAATTAAGACAAACTAAACTATTTATGAAAAGGTAATCGTTTGGCAAAAAATAAATATTCAAAAGTAATGTCAATACAAAAATCATTGTCACATAAATAATTTCTACAATTTTTAATTACTCTCAGAAATAAAATTGAATTTAGGATATCTCTATTGATAATATTCGGCATATTAATCAAAAATCCGATAAAATTATTATTAATTTAAACATTATTTTATATTCATCCACATAATTTTAAAACGTAATTATATGTTCTATTTATTTTCTAAATGTGTTTGAGTTTCAAATTTGTTTATTCAAATAAAGATATTGTTATCAGTTTTAATAATTCATTTATGAAGTAAATAATCTTTATGGTTTTATAAATGGAAGAATTCAATTATTTTAGAATAAATAGTTGCCTTTGGATGTATGCTGTCGAGTAACGTTTAAAACACTAGAAGGCCTTTGACCACTTTGCATTTGCCAACATTCGGCCGCACAATGGTCATTTATCATTCATATAAATGCCGTATAAAAGTTTTGTGAAGGAAAAAGTTATTTTCAAATTGATGTAGAGGGGATCACGGGAAAATGGGTATTTCGCATATTAATTTCCGTAACGGTCATACAAATTGAATAATAAATAAAATAAATTAATACTTAATTTTGTACATTGGAGGGGGCTGTATGAGACATATTCCTGGCCCCTTTTAATATTTTCGATATTACTCGAATAATAATGTTAGACAAATTTTAAGAATTATCGAAAAATGTAAACAAATTACATAGAAAATATTTGAATTTTGAATAAGAATTTTCAAGAATTTTTTTGATGATGGGGACTGGGGTCACATCCGGCTGTCAACACTACTGAGTCAAGAGCGCCACGATCTCAATGGCTTAATAATATAATACCTATCTATTAATTATTAATATCAAGAACGACTGATTCATGGCCAATTCACTAGTCAATATAATAACTAATAAGACTACATTTTTGAGTTTAATGATCGAGCAAGATGCAATTCGATTTTTCAAATAATATTACAATAGTTATACTAACGAATGACGGCGTAATATTAATTTGGATGACTTACTACAAACCCGACATTAAAATAAAATAAACAAACTCGGACCCCGTGTGCAACATAAAGTAAATATAAATTGTGTTGCATTTATTAAATTAACCATTTCCAAATAATATTAATAAATTGATAAACTTGGTCGCCATACGTCTCTGAAACCAATAAAATCCTAATGTATGGCGTATAATACCTATATATTACATATTTTATAACTGCATAGGTACCTATGCAGTATTCACATTACAGTCCAAAACGTTTGAATCGAAAATTTTTTAAAACGATTTATTCTATAATCGCATCGATAATATGGCTATTGAATGGCATTGGATTAAAATAGGCAACGAATAAAATATAGGTACATAATACGACGCCGGAAATACATCACTGAAAGATAATTTAATACGAGTGTTTACGACAGTGGAAAAATATAAATAATCTTTTTGTCGTCCTTTTGTGACTGCATTCTTCGGTGAATTTACGAACTCCGTGAATATAGAGCAATTGTCTTCTAGTGAGCTAGGCGAACCGTATCTTCAAGGAATATTATTTAAGCTATGTTTTGTTTAGAGCATACTATCTTACATGTTGTAATATCGATGTGTAATTTATCATACTGTAATTTAGCATATTACAATAATAAACAAACAACCAAAAACGGGGACATCACAATGGATGTAGCACGCGTAACCACCTAAGTAAAGTGTATGAATAAAGATAGATATGTATAATTTATTGTCATATCGATACACTACTTATAGGTGTGCTAAAAGCACATAGGACACCTATCTCTTGGACTTGAGTGGGCGACTAGTAATTTTAATTATAAAACACATTTTTCTGTGGTTATCTGTAATAGAGTTTTAAACATATTTAAAATGTAAAAATATTTTTTTTCACTTTTCAAAAAAAATTCATAACGTATATATATATATATATATATAGAGAGAGAGAGAGAGTTGTAGATATCAGAAGACACGTGACTGCGCGTTAAAACCGTGTCCGAGGCAATAAATCTTATAATTGCAGACGGACGACCTGCCGCGTAATCACGTCATATGAAAAAATATCATTGCGATTATTATTATATTATGTATCTAGCGATATAGAAGCAAGTACGAGTTAATTTCGGTTTCCGTGCGCAAAAATCTGATCGCAAATCGACTATTATTTTTCACAACTGAAAAAAAAACAAACCGCAGATCGCATAAAGTCGAATTTTATCCGACGTGTAGTGCTTAAGTGTTATATTATATTATAGGTAGGTATCTAATTCACCAGTGCTCAAGAATAGCACGATAACTTGAAATACGCGACTTTTCGGGATAATGGTTTGAAAATTTTAAATTACATCTTTTATGTTATTGTTGTTATACTTGGTAGTTAAAATTAACGCTTGAAATATTATTTAAGTAGGTATAGTGTAATAATAAATATACACTCACTTAATATAGGTATATATTATTGTATATAATAATATATATAATAATTATCTACATTATTATCATATTGAATCATTTCTGAAATTAACTCAAAAGTCAAGTTTTTTGAGTTGGGTTTCACTATAATATAATATTTGTTTGTATAGGCAATATTCTTGTGTAGATCCGTGCATTTTTCTCCGATATATTTTTATTTAAAATTCAATCTTTAATATGCCTATAACACCGAAGTGTTCTTTTACCTATTTCGTAGACACACACATACACATATATATATATATATATATTATGTCACGTTATTATTATATTGCATGAAATTCGTAGGTGAACGGTTGTCGTCGCGCCAACTGCATCAGCTGTAATAAGGCTTTCCGGTGAATACTGTTTTCTATATTATAATATATTACAATAAGTCTACGCGCCTGCGTTATTCGATTCACTGCCCAATTCGATTGACACAATTTTTGATTTTTCCATTCACATCAACTGTTAAGTTGACGAGGGTTCTCGGAGAGCATTTCTTTAAAACGGATAATATATTATTATCGGTGTATCATTATTATATTATACCCACTCGCGCAGATTCGAAATTTAAAACATCACGTCTACTGCCATCAAACACTCGCGCTTTTCGTATATTATTATGATGACGTGTGGATGTGGAACGACGACGACGGCGATCGTTATATCTTTTTTTTTGTTCCGTCGGGAAAAAAAATAACCGCCAAATTGCGTTTCATTTTATTATTTACTCTCGGAATCCGACGTGTACAACATCTCTCCTTCGATTCCCGTGTTTTGATTGGTAAAAACAATACTGTTGTATACACACGAGTTTCACTATACGGAATACTGCAACGCGCTATACGACGCATATATATATATATATATATATATAATAGGTATAACAGCGTCTCGAGGATCGAGTTAATAATGATTATTATTACTATTATTTGGTTTGATTCGGACGGAATTAAAATTTTAAAAACTCGCGTTCGTGGTCAGTCTGGTCCTACGTTATAATAATGTTATATATTTTATTTACCTTACTCAACCGTGAACGGCGCTCGACCTATATGGCGATGGCTGTGAGTATATATAATATCGTGTGTACATAATAATGATTGCTGCAGGGTAATATATAATATAATGACGAGCGGTACAAATACATTCCATTTGTTTCGCTCTCCCCGATACATTCGTGTAAAAACGAAATAAAAATCAACCGGAAAAAAAATCCGAGTTCTCTCATCGTTAGAGAGCATAATTTTTTCACCGCCATTCGACGATTTATCGCGTCGATGGGAAAACGAACGGCGGAACCCGAAAACTGACGCCCTCGGCCGCCATACGCACTCGACTTCGGGTCGTCGCTCGGCAAGCGGGGCGCAGAGTCGTGCGTACGTTTACTCGTATATATAATTGCTAAACAAACTCGGTAATTTCGACAGTTTTCGCCGCGCCGGTGGAACACGGCGGGGGTGGCTGATAGATGGGTTGTTATCTTTCAACGGCACTTGGCGTCAATGGATTTATTACCGTATTTATATATACATATATATTATAATAACATGTATAGGCGTTTTAAAGGGTGTGCGCACAACACACGCATATTTCTCTTTCTCTCTCTCTCTCTCTCTCTCTCTCTCCGGTCTCTCTCCAGCCGCTGCCGTTTAACGACAAGTCACATGTGCGATGCGCGCCGAGGAGCAATAATTATACCCTGTGGTCGCGAGTTTAAAGTGTTTTTAACGCGAGATTTATGGCGGTCGTGTCGTCAGGGAGAACGGCGAGGATCCAAAACAGCCAGCCCTTGATATCGTTATCGTTATTATTGTTTGGCTGCTGAGAGAGCCAATTATATTATACTATTACCTTAGCTCTTCAAAAATATTCTCCAGCACCTCCGGGAACCTTCTAGAAAAATTGTCCGACAAGTACCTATTATTGTTTTTATAGTTCGCGATATTTAAACGAATTTGTATTATTTATCTTTAATTTTTTATTTTGGTCTATATTTCTAAATTCAATAGTTTCCATCTTTGGCACGGTCCGCCTAATCGTACAAGTCAAATTGTTTTATTTTTTTGTAATATATAATAAATTCAATAACATTTTACCGATTTCTGATTTGTTTTCGTTATAATAATATTATGTTTGATCATATTATTAATCGTAATTTATATGTTTAATGTATCTTTTATTGTTTCTTACTTAATAATTACGATAGATTAATCGAACCTGTTTGCATTTATTAAATGTGAACTATATTTTTAAAAAAAATGTTTAATTTTTTTAAAGTTATCCTTCAAATGTTACTTAGTCTCTACCTCTGTTCATAAATAAATCGTTTCGCGTCTCGACTTCCTGGCGATAAACGACAGCAGTAGCCGCCGGCCACCGCGGTATCTCGACAAATTTTATGGCTATATCTTACTAATGTGCTATTTGAGTTATGCGGTTTTTACACAACAACGGTCGCGCATAATACGCGACGGCTTTTTATCTCGTTTTATAAACGCTTCGATTGCCAAAAAAAAAAAAATTAAAATCCCTTCCCGAGAACACTGCAAGTCCTTTTCCGGCAACGTGACGCCAAACCTTTGCAATTCGGACTCGCACACGCGTCGATTATTATTATTATTATTATTATTATTATTATTATTGTTATTATACATTGTTGTATCTACTTCGTTTGTGTTTTTATCTCCGAATAAAGCAAACACCCTACGAGCTATTTCCGGCGGACTCTGGTTTTCGAACACTAATTTGTTTGATTTTAATTCGCGCAGTCTTACACGGGACGAACTACACACAAGCTCGCGCGAAACCTGCACGTAATATAATATATCTGCGGATTAATAATATGCTTGTTTAACGTAAACAATATTCGTTCCGTCAGTCTTTTGTTGCTTTTCAACCCTCGCAGAACCGGGTGGTATTGTGCGTCAATACATTGACGGGGATGGATGTCACGGCGGTTGTTCGCGGAAATCATATTATGTCAAGCTCGGGGTACATGGTACAAAATATAATAATATTACCAACGCTATATACGACAATATACCTATAAGGATATACGCGTCACAGAGTTAGGTTCATTTTTTTTAAACGACACTCGTTTGGACACACGAATCGAATACGAAATCAATGATTGCAACGAATACGGTGATCGATGATCGAAACGACGATCTACACCTTTGCCTCGCGCTATATTACACACTAATTATGGTCGTTGTTAATTATTCATGATATATTTTTGCGCAGTACATTTTCATACATTTTCGTATCGACGCGGTATTTCTAATTTTTTTTTTTTTTTTTTGACCCAAACGCAATTTAACATTATTATACAGTTTTATAATAATATTATATAGTATATTATTTTATGTAACTATATGTAGGTACCTACCTAAGGTATATGTGTTGTCATTTTTACTTAGAAATATGTTCCATCATCCGAACGAGTTCTTGATTACACTCTGGGCAATTCAACATAGCACACATATTATGAGATGTGCAATTTCGACTCAAAACCTGTTTGGAAATAGTTTTTATTTTTTCTCTTAAGTGTGCATCATAATAAATTCGTCCCTGTAACTATTTCATACATTCTGCAATCGACAATCAATACCAGTAGTGCATTTTCAATTCATAGTTTATAGGCACTAATGTATCATTATTCAACCCATTATATGATTAAATTCCCGAGGTTTCGCTAAACCAGCTGAACCATAACCTATAAAATATGTAGTTAAAATAAATTCCACACATCAATCGTATTTCTTTTAATTCACGTTATATATCTGCTGCAAATGGAATATAATACTGGTAACTACACATATTAATTGATATAAACTTTTTTTACCTTTCTCAAAATCTAATTACAATTTTATTATAATTTTAAAAAATTAAAAAGAAAAAGGAATTATTTGGCAGTTACTCATTACTTAGTTTAAGGTACTAATGTACCGTCCAGTAGATAGTAGAGAAATATTGTGTTGTTTTGAATACTCGTCGACATATTTGACGTCCGCGTTCATGATGTACCTATACCATGTCATATTGTCTATCGCTGTAGACAAAGACACTGTTAGGCCCAGGTAGAACCAAAGTCTGAGTTTAACACGGTGGGCCAGACTAAATTTTGGTAGATTGAGTATACAATTTAATTGATTAATTGATCTAACCCGTTTTAACGGGTTTTGAGCTGTTAAAAATTCTAAAACTCGGTGGGGTCGGTACTAACCCTATCTGGCACCAGACACTGTCGTTTTCATAAATAATATACATATACCTATGTTTATTATCAAATATTTTCATAATTACGTAGTATAACTTTATAACATTATAATATCGGTCATAAATGTTGAGTACCTATGTAGAAAAATAATGTAAAACACATGCAATCATTTCGTTCTATGCAATTAAAGTTAAAAACAAAATGTCGATTAATGTCAGACCATTTAATTTTATTATTTAGAGTAAAGTTAGATTTTTAAAAATATAAATAACTGCACTTACTCGTTCACTATAATTTATAAATAATTTAAAATAGGTATGTAGTAAATAAATAAGTACATTAGAAAATAGGTGAATTCATTTTGAAACTAAAATAAACATATTTAGATTTAGGTTTACATACACATTGTAGATACTTATCGCACTCAAAACTAGTCTTTTATTTCATGATATTCCATTAGCTTTATTATATTTATAATTATATGTTATTGGTTGTATAATTTAGTTTATGACACAACGCCGTTAGTTTTTATCACTTTTTTGTTATCTATTCGGTTGTCGTCCGTCTCACATTTGTATAAATTGATTTTTTTCCATTAAAAAAACAACTTTTATAATAGGGTTGTACGTTTTCATGTCGTATACAATTTGTGCCAAATCTCAAAATAGGTAGTCATTAAAGTAATAAAATAAACACTTTTATGGCTTTAACCACGACTATTATACGTCAATATTGAAATTTATTTAGTAATATATAAGTGTATAATATATTATATTTTACCGTAGCCTGATATTTTGTCAAAATATCACAAGGAATGTTATTTTTCGTAAAATATATTATGCAAAGGATATTAAAACTAATGGTCGTCATCATATTTCGTAGTTATGAGTTGCGTCTTTCGTTTCCCCTCTATAATTTTGACACTCGTTTGCTTTTATTTTCCTCCATTGTAGTGATTTTCATCGTATATTTACGTCAAATATATTACTTCCAATTTAGAAATGATTTTTGTCTTCGTCGGTCGGAAGACAGTTTGTAAAATATATAATAATAATTTTTTATATCCACAAATACGACTAAATGAAGCAATATTACGTAATTTACGAATGCAAGTTTGTGATATAAAAACATCCCTCGTTATTGCTCATTCTTAACTTTTTCGCGGTCATGCCTACAACATTATATATTTACATAATTCGTGTAATAACGACTTTATGTCATTACCGCGATGACGTTGTACGCAATGATGTTTATAAAGAACAATAATCGAAAAAATAAAATCGCAATGCAATTTATTTAATTAATTCCTATGAATGTACGAACAAATTTGTTTACGTTTACACCGGTGTACAGTATATCATACGAAATCATATTACGGCCGACGGGGTGCGATCAAGGTTTTCGACTTTGATCCGAGTCCATACATCCCACACCAGAGCCTTGCACTGGTGTGTGCAATAATAGCGCTCTCGTTTTATACGAAATTCAATTAAATTATCGATGCCTGCAATAGTGCGAGATTTTAATTATTACCGTTGGTGAAATATGAAGCACGAGACGCGTAACTGAATGTTTATCCGGTGTCAATAATGCACCTATTATCATACATTTTTGATTTAGTGTAAATTCAGTGTAAAATTGTATAAACCTACACTAGGTCTATTGTATTACATTTATATTATGTACTTATTATATTATATTATTATAGATGACAAAACCGCGGTTACTCGACTGTCGTAGCTATTTCTTTATATCCTGCAGCTATTTAAATTGAACCATTGTCGTTTTTACACAGTGTCAAGAGACCCTGCAGCCCGGCGACATGGCGGTGACGGCAAGCAGAGTCGGATCGAGCGCTACGTGGCATCCGGCGTGTTTCACGTGCCGCGTGTGCAAAGAGATTCTCGTCGACCTCATATACTTCTACAAAGACGATCATGTGTACTGCGGTCGACATCACGCGGAAACGCTCAAGCCCAGGTGTTCGGCTTGTGATGAGGTATAGTACACAATATAATATATGACAATATTCTTCGTGCAATCATCCGTTTTACGCATCTTGATCCACGTGCAGTCATGCAGGCATGATGTTTTACAGGTTACCGCAATTTTTCTTCTCACTCATGTATTATGTTAGGCTTCACCCGTCTGTATTCCTACTTTGTGTCTTTGTTCCCCGATCGAAAATTTCACCCACACCCACTACGACGTCGTCCTAATCCTCCCCTGATCGCGTTTTATATTACGAGGTGCCTATACAATGTTACGACATACGACAATGTTATTGATCTATCATGGTTTGTAAGGAAAATATTATAGTTCCACAATTTATAGTGAACACTATTTGGTGATAACAATGAAATAACCATTAAAAAAAAGTTATAATGTTTAAAAAAAAATAAAACAAGTTTTTTTTGTACCTTAAATTTTAAAATAAACATAAGTAGTAAATAAATTTATAAACAGATATGTCATTTTCATCAAAATATTGTCTTCTTCGATTTTACAACAAATATTTTGTCTTTAAAATTTCATTAGAAATAGTAATCACCGATTTGCGTCAACATATTTCAACGAATTTTCAATCTATATCGAAATCATTCAAAACCAACAACGTTGATGACATGGAATAACGTGTAAAATATATTGAATTTGTATTTTAATTTTAAAATATATTGAATTTGTATTTTAATTTCGTAAAAAAATTCCCTGAATAAACTCATAAAAACACAGAGGTCCTCTTAAAACGAAACTATTTTCAACGCAGTGTGCTGCAAAACATAATATATATTATGTTTTTCACAGAATATCTTATTCATTAATATTTACTATATTAAGCGATAAATCATCATCTAGATCAACTTTACGCTATTTAACATAATATATACATATCACATTGTCACATACAACTCATGGTAATGTGTATGCAGATTATCTTGGCTGACGAGTGCACGGAAGCAGAAGGTCGTGCTTGGCACATGAAACACTTTGCGTGCTTGGAGTGCGACAAGCAGCTCGGGGGCCAGAGGTATATCATGAGAGATGGCCGGCCTTACTGTCTCCAGTGTTTCGACGGCCTATTTGCCGAATACTGTGATTCTTGCGGCGACCCCATAAGCGTGGACCACGGTAAGTTATCTTTTATTATTTACAAATTATTAGGTATACGATTTTTATACGAAAACGGTGGTGGGTAAAAAATAATTAGGTGGATGGAATTTGTGGGCAAGGGTCGTATCATCCCAACGACCAAAGTTATAATATTCTTTTATTTATCGGTTTGGTAATTAATGAGTTTCAAGTACATATTATACGCTTTTACAAACCATTATTATACAAACGCCTAAGAATTTCGTAAATGACTTTCGTATGATGTCAACGTCGTCGTGTAGTGAATATTAAGTCCCCCAAAATCTTTTGAGGTGAAGTACGCAATAATTGAATTAAATACTCTCGAGCAGTTTGAGTTGCCCAAAATATTTTTTCTATTTGAATCACGGATTTATAACGCGTTTTCACATTATATCGTGTAAAAATCAGACCGCCGATCGTCGATTTTCAACCATCGTCCGTTTATAGTCACCGCTTCAATACTAAATAGTATAATCGCAATAACGAAATATATATATATATATATTCCATTTCGACGATTATATTATTATTATATGTGCAAACTACCCGAGAGATTCCATTACGTGTTGTATCGTAGTAATGTAATTATTAATTATTATCGAAACTCGCTTGAAAACGTGCACAAACGCCACAATAACACTTCAACTTTTGAGTTTTGACAGTGAAAGTTGTGGGCAGTGCCCAATGAATCGGAACCATTTTGATATCATATAAGTACAGTTCACCTCCGCACCTGACACTCATTAGTACTGAGCGATATTGTATGCCTTTCCTCGGATATATACGGCGCGCGCGTATGACCTATACCTCTCCTGCACACGAGAATGTCGAAATCGAGAAGTAACCTTCGTATCATGTATCATAATTCATAATATTATTAAATATTCAAATAGAGCTCGACTTATTTTTTCCGGTCTATCGCATTGTGTTCAATAAGAATGGCTATGTATGAACAAAATACACATTTTTTAAGTGCGTGCCAACACTTGAACGTTTCTAAATTTTACCGATTTAGGAGCATATTTCGTTTTTTAATGCATATTTCACTATTCAAAAATGTACATTTTAATGAATTAATTTAACAACTGTTTCTTAGGTACCTTTCAATCATATCCTATCATATTAATATTTATATTTTAACGTGAATGGTCCTATACACACTTAAAAGCTAAAAACATTTTTTTAATTTTAACTTAAAAAACTAAAACGACTAAATAAAAATGTTTGAAAGTTATGCGTTTACGGGACTTTATAATTGTATTTAATTTAGTTATATAAATAAACGTGGATTTACGAGCATATATTTTAATCGCATGTAAAAAAAAATAAAATAACAAACGCATCACGTGCCACGTTAAACTTTTTTTGTGAAAGCATTAATATTTAGAGAAATATTTTCACTGCCAATAGTTTAGTAATATAATATATATCAAATAGGAACTATCTATATAACACCATACACAAGTCGATACAAATTTGTTTCCATTAAATAGCGTTTAAAAAAAATCTACTTTCCGTATTCTTGTGTATGCGTTAGGTACTTACTGTCGCGACGGGTATATATATATATATATATATATATATATATAGGTACGTTTTTAAAGACTAATTCAAATACCTGATTTTCATATATGTAACACACACACACACATATATATACGCATACATGCGTTGACCGCGTCGAGACTTGAGAGGCTGTTGCCCGTTTATACTGCACATGCCGCCCGTATTATAAGTTTAACTATATACGCGCTGCTATTGTGTAAATAACGAGTCTCCCGCACGCTATATATTTACACGCTTTAATACGTCAGATACTCCGAAACAATACCTAATGCGTATTATATACATTATACAGTATACAATGTATGCTATACATATTAAGATATTATGTAGGTTAGATTAAACACGAGAGCGCCGCGGTGTATAGGCTACACAATAATCATGAAAAATTAAAGCCATAGTATTATTAGTATATTAGTTATTACAATATGTTGTTATAGATGGTTAACATAACTGCTGCATCCTTAACAAAAGTAACGCGAAATATAATGATAAGTCTACCGTACTGCAGAATTCAACGTTACTATTTTTACTGCAAAAAATTCGTTTCGTAAAACGTTAATTTTTTTTCGTTTGACACCTTTTTCAAAAATTAATGAAAATATTATAGCATAGCTACTATATACCTACATACACGTAGTCCTAATGCTTTATATATTGCCCTTATTTTTTTTTATACCTTCATATTATTATGTTTATATGGCTATCAGCAGTATGTTTTTTATTTCGTCGTCTCCCCGTAGCATAGATCTGTACATAAAATATTGATGCGCTTATAAATACCAAATATAGCATAGTTTTTTGATTTCTTATTTATAAAAAAAAGTATTTTCTGCTCGGTATTTAAAAAATCAAAACGCTAGTTGGCCATTTAAATCGATACCCTACAGTAATGGCTGCACCGACGAATACGTCAAGGAAAATATTACAACTGCCTACGTCACATTTTACGAAAAGAAAATTTCAATAAATCTTGTAAAATTTTTGATAATGACGAAAAATACATTCCTCGGTGTCACAGGAATCGCTCTGTATATTGTGGTACTCGGCGGATTAAAAAGGAAGAACATCGAGTTATCTGGGCAATACACACATCGAATTATTCCAAGCAGTGCGGTTTCGTTTGAGAAAACCCGTTTCGTATTATTATATTATATTATACACCGTGCGTATACAAGATATCCGTGTTTTAACGACGACACATAAAACATTATAATATTATAGTTGTAATATATATGTAGAACGAAGTGAAACCTTTTAAAGAGGACACCCGTGAGACCAAAAACAAAATCGTTCTTCCTGCGTACTCCAACGCTTTAATTTATTATATTATATTATTTACGCAAGCAGTGGTGCGGACTTATAAGTCTATATATGGTACACGTATACCTACGTATTGTTATTCTCGCGTGCTTGTACAGGACGACTTGTTTAACTCATTATACATCAGTTTTTTCGGTCAATGTGGAGCGATTTTCGACAAATAAAAATATATAACTAACGTTTTTCTATTACACTCAATATTATATTTTCGATTTCAAGTAATCTTATCGTATGCACTGTATGGCAGCTAAATGCTTTCCTTAAAAAAAGTCAATGTTTAAATCGTACTAGACATCGTCGAGACGAGAAACATCGCGCACAACAAATTTGTATAAAATTTAAATCGCATACCTTCGAAGTTTTTTTTTTTCTTCAAAATCATTGATTTTTACAGAGTACAATGTAGAGTAATGAGTGTTAAAACAAATCACCCTATACCAAGGGATAAAATAAGTTTTTCTTCCATCTTTTTCCCTGTCGTTTCGTATACACGCGCGTCTTGAATATTACGTTTCCGCGGCTATATTATACTATAAAATATATCTACTATCAGATAATCGCTAAACGTTCCAACATACGTTGCGGCAGGTTACACACGCATATTATGCAGTATACGGTTGTATATGTCAAGGGACTCGGGATTTCGATATTATCAGCCGCCGTGCCTAAACGATTTTATATATAAATAAATATGCTCGCGTATAGATAGATCTCAGTATTATAATATTCGATATGTTATTATAAACATCGTATACATTTATGTACGGGGTGTTCAATTTTATGAAAGACACTCATTATTTCAGAAAACATTAAATAATTTAATATTTTTTATACGAACGGAGTAGTGAACATACTGCAGGGTACCTCTGTACCACTCCATTGTGTTCGTCTAAACCTTAACTACTTATAACTCATAAGCTACTCGTTCAGTATTCGATTTTTATATAAAAAAAAAAAAATTGAAAAACAATAACAACAAAAAAAAATAGTGAATAAAATATATTTTTTTAAATAAATGATCTTTCTTAACGACCTAATATAATGTAAAAAAAATTTTAATAACATTAATAATTTTTAAATTACGAATGCCTCACCCTCCCGTTAAATAAATCATCCGGTATATAGCTGTTCATAATATTATATTGTACACCCGTGAGTATATAAGTGTACATGTATATATAATATAATAATATTACAGCGTACAGGTACTGTCTGCAGTAAGACAATAATATTCAGATTTCTCGTAAATTAATTTCTCTCTGCGTTCAGCTCTCGCCCGCCCTCGCGGCCATCGTTCGACAATCGCGCCGCACACTGCGGACATTATATTATTATACGCGTAATACGAATACTATCATACACATCGTAGGTATTATATTTCCACGGCAACTATTTAGTAGCGCACATCGCGGTGGCTGATAACGCTATATACCTATAGTAGGTACCTACGTTATTATTATAATACCCGTCGCTGCAATTTATACAAGTTACTATAAATATTGTAATATATTATAATGTGTGTTTAATATGATATTATGCGTACACGAGTAGGTACTATATACATACATACACCTACAAAGCTGTATACCCCATATAGGTACTCGAACCGTATCAAAGGTTTGTATCTTCGATTTTATTATAATGTATTATTATTATTATTATTATCGTCATGCGTGTAATATAACGAACAACTACACAAACGTGCTTGTGTGTGTGTTGAGGGGTTGGGCGACTGCATTTACGCATATAATAATATGATATAGTCAACGTTGGAAAACTGGAAATCGACACGTACCATCCTCACCGAATTATATCAACATATACTTGAAAATGAGTTCCCTGCAGTTACCTTTTACACCCCAAGAGACAATATTTTCAAAATAATTATTTCGCTAAATATCAGAGTGTAGTGTAAGTGTGAACTTGTTCACAATTAGATAGGTACTCGTAATACTCCCTACCGCTAACGATTTTTTGATTATGCACATTTCTCCAGCCGCGTCTCACCCACCTGCAGATAATCATTTATTCGCATATTCTCTAAGACTGGTCGATGCACGTTTCACACTGCGAAAAAATGCACAGACAGAAAAAGAAACGAAAATAATTTTATTTTGGGAGTGACTAGCGAACTAGTAGGTAGTGCGAAATTCGCGTCTGTGAGACTATGACACGATCGTCTTATCTAACGAATAACAAATATATAATGATGAAAATGTACATCATAAATCATAACGAAACTACAATAAGCCCGTTACGGGCATTCATCATAATAATAATAATATGGCGATCAGTCGTAATATTCTAATCGTCGTACAGACGCATCAGAACTGCATAGGGCATTCGACGTAGCTGCACAGCGCCATAAACCAATTAACTCGCTTTCTAGTTCGAACAATTAATAAATAACACAAACAGCGGACTACCGTAAACGCAGTTAAATGCCAATTGTTATAAAGTCTTTTCGAATGGAAACGGAATCATACGATATAATATACGTAAAATACAGTAATTATTATTGTTGTATATTATAGCATAGTATACGAAGTACTTTGTACTCGAATTTAGCGATTCGTTACCGCTGCTTTTACGCCCGCGGTCCGGTCATTATAATATTAATTTATTATTGTTATACGACTACTCCTGCTGTATAATTTGCCTACTGAAAATATTATCGATCAATGACATCTGTAGCTTTTTTTTTTTTTTATTTTTGTTCGCCATTCAAACGCGGTCAACTCGATTTATAAGCGCGCTCGCTAGATAATATAATTAAATATATAGGCGCGTATTATATAGGTACAAATCAAAATCCTATTTAAGAAAGTCGTAACGATAATGACTTTTTACCCATAAACATGTCCAATAATGTATACTATATTTAGCTACTAATTGATGGTCTACTAGTGTTTGATGTACAATTGATAAGATTATAATTATACAGCGAAACGCGATTCGTTTAACATGAAAACTGTTCAGGAGTAAAAAAAATCCTAACCAGAACGCAAAATATATTAAATGATAATCCAAACGAGATAAACCTGACTATATATATAATAAGTTGTGTGTATAACTGCGTACAACTGCTAAATCAAATATTCCGTTAATAACGTTAAAGTTAAAGTAATCGTTTGAAAGTTTAAAATAACATTAAAAATAATTTGACCTGTAATATTAAGTGCATTAAAGTGAACAATTGGTATTTGCACTGTAGGCTGATTTTTTTAACCATCGTGTTCGCTCCATCATGCATTTTATCGAATTCAGATTTTTATATAGGTAATATTATAAAATATAAAAACTGTATATTTTTAAACATTAAGATATTTATTGTATTTTACAACTTTTCTGACGAACTTGTTTTAAATTCTGAGCAGAGCGATGAATGTATTTATTTTATAATATTGTGTATTTGTTTTTATTTTTAATTTTTATTTTTTGTGTCTGTCATCACGTTTTAGGACAATAAAAGTGCTCCGATTTTTTTATCGAGATATTTTCTGATAGGAAAATGAATCTAGTTGGTAATTTGGGGGGTCAAAAGTACAAAATTCCCAATAGTTTTTAAACGCCCAGGAAAAAACAAAAGAAATATTAAGGAAAAACGGGAATTTTTTCGCAAAGCAAATTTTTAACAACATTTATTTTTTTTTCAATGTAACAAAAGAAATAATGACTGTAAATATAAGAAATTTTCATCGAATTTTTTTATAAGCATTTTCTATACACTATAAAATTTTCAAAATATTTTGACTTTTTTTGAGCTATTTATAAGCATAATAAATTTTCGGATTTTTTTTTATTTTTTATTTTATTATTGCCGATAAAAAATGTTTTAAGTCGGTCAAAAAACTTAAAAATGTAATACAATGTTCTTTATAACTTTTTATAAATAAATATTAAAAAAAAAGTCGAGCGTAATTCTCTAATAGTTTTTTATAAACATTTAAAGTTGAAATTTCAAGAAAATACTTAAAAATCATGAAATTTTGCATTTTTTTTTTTTTTTTTTATTAGGAAATTCATAAAAAAATTTTGTATTTAAATCTAAGATTTAAAAATTCAACACAAGGGTCTCTATAAATTTTTCTACCTTACTAAAGAAAAATTTACCGAAAATCAAAGTAATTTTTTATGAGCATTTGAAATTAGACATTGGATATTCAATCGTTTTCTCCGGGAAGAATTTTCTTATTTTGATGTAATTCAAAAAGGAATAATTGAAGACATTTAAAATTTTCTCAAAATTTTTAGATTATTATTTTTTATACACCAAAAACATTTAAAAATATTTTGAAAATTTTGAGCTAATTTTAGGCCAAGAAATTTTTGGTTTTTTTAATTTTTTTTCTATAAATTTCGATAAAAAAAATTTCTTTGGGTCAATTTTTTTGAAAATTGAATACAAGATTCCTCATAAGTTTTAAAATAGCAGATGAAAATTAAAAAAAATACACACGTACAATTTTTTTTTTATAAGCATTCAAACTTCAAATTTTAACCAAAATTTACCATCGAACATTTGCTAATTATTTAGTAGTTAAAAATGTATAAAATTATCAGTTTTTATAGCTAATAATTGAAAATTTAAAATAAGATTTTTCATAAGTATTTAATAATGTAACCAAAAAATGAAAAAAATGTATTAAATAAATAATTTTTTATAGACATTTTAAGTTCAATTTTGGATGAAATTAGATACTTAAATGAAGAATAACAATGTTATTTATTTCGTTGTAATTTAAAAATTTTTTTTGAGGGTTCTTGAAATTTATAAAGTATTTTATTATATTTTATACACTCGATGACATTTTTCAATGCAATGTTTTCTGCAAAAATTAATTCAACTTACTATATTGTTAATAGTAATAAAATTAATTATTTCAATAGCAATAATATTAATAAAATATTAACTCAGAAACTATAATACTTGTTTGAAATTCAATTTAAGCGCAAACATTATTTTCAAAAAAGTCGTCAGTTTAACAATTGACAGAAAAAAAAATATATTGCCACATGCATTAAATCTGAATTTTTATTCTGAGTAAACTGGTAGATAAACTTAAAAGTTATAAAATCAGAATTCACTTAAAAACGTCAAAAACAATATTAATTTAAACACCAAACGGAACCATCGAAGAAAAAAAATTCAACCTGCAAGCAAACCGCACAGTAACCGAGTACAAGTCGTACGTTTTTATGTTTTTATTAAAAAAAAAAAAAAAAACAAAACAAAATAAATAAATTGTTTACTCCTCTCACACCACTGCGGCATCAGTGCATTACAATGCCGTTTCATCTCTGCTCGCAAACCGACCGTTTTGGTTTCTTTCTCCGGGCGCGTACAACGGTGCAGTCAATTATTAGAGAACTTTTCGTTGCACGCGTTCTCGTAAACTAAACATTTGTTGTGTACCCGATGTAATTTTTCAACGTAATAACGCATCGTGAATCTTGCTCAGTCCGGGGCTTAAAGAAATTATTTCGAGTTTACGACCACCGTAAAGCGCCAAACCTCATCACTGTCGAACCCGTTTCGCAAAGCAACGAAAGGTTAGACAGAGAACAGAGAAAAACAAAACAAAAACGTAGCAGCTCCGGTAGCGTATAATATAAACATTTAATTTCCGTGCACATAATAATAATAATAATAATAATATTATACATTATTATAATATTATGCTTACTGAACCAGACTGGCAATAAACGCGTCGTCCATTGATATTATTATATTAATTAATCGCGCGTGTTCTGTCGAGAACTTCACAGCGTTATACATTTATAATATACGCGTTAACGTAATAAAAAAATATAATTAAAAAAAAAAAAAATGTTAACGTTAATAAATAAGAAAACGATC
The DNA here is from genome assembly GCA_014851325.1 of Pentalonia nigronervosa. NCBI lineage: Eukaryota > Metazoa > Arthropoda > Insecta > Hemiptera > Aphididae > Pentalonia > Pentalonia nigronervosa. The sequence continues at coordinate 90,704 of JACXSJ010000583.1, forward strand.
TAGATAAAATTGAATTAATTTCTGAATTGGAGAATTTCAAAGAATATGTTTACATATTTTTAGATGAATGTTTAAAAACGCAAACTCTTTTGATGTGTTAAACTTTATTTATAAGAATAATCTGCAAATGCGTACGCTAACATAATCAGTTAGCTTACCAATTATTTCACGTTACCAGTTACTTCGAATTCGTGTGAACGAAGTTCAAATAAATTAAAATTTTTAAAAACATATTTAAGATAAATTTATTACTGAACAAAATTGATTCAATCATTTGTCAATAATTTCAATAAAAAATAAAATTACAAGTCAAATGAACTATCAAGATGTGGTCAACAATATTACAGAAAAAAAGTCAAAAAATTAACTTTAATTAAAATTCTAAAAAAAAAAATAATAATAATAATTCATAATTCATGTACATATTTACTTTAGTAGTATACCTCTTAATATTATATGTATAAATGTACGTATTATAGTAAAAATATTTAAACCAAGTTAACAAAAATCATATTATTTTTTTTATTCCGCATCAGTGCTTTATACATGATGTAAGGGGCGCCAAAACAACGTTAGACACACACGAACAATATATTATGATATTATAATATATTTAATCATTATAACATGAGTGTATAGTGTTATTATTATTCTGTACATAATATAATAATGACTACCACTGCAGCGTACATGGTACAAAACTGTAGCAAAACTGCGAAACAATAGCCTTGCTCCATACGTTTTATTATTTTTAAAATATACTTTTTTTTTACATCTCTTTATATTTTTATTTCTTCGCCATGGGATTAAAAACATTTATTATATATTATCGTTCATTCCGTCATCGTAGTTTCCTTTTTTTACGACGACTTATACGCACGCTGGACAAACCGGTATCGACGTCGTTGAATGTTTACACGTTTTAGATTTCGAAACGGTTTTTACTTTTTCCGACTTTTTCTTTCGTTTGCTGCGGCGAGATGAATATTATGATATATTAACTATATATTATAACAGCACGTCACGCGATCTGTAGCCATGCCGCCCCGCCGCCAGTGCTCATAAACAATCAGTGGTGTACCTATATCATATAATATGTGGGGGCGATGAGTTTTGAATTTTTTTTTTTTTTACTGATGGTGTATTCATAAGCAAATTATAATCCTTGTGTGCATTGTTGATTTGCTGCTATTTGGAAAAAGTAGTGATAAGGACGTCAGACTATTTTTATGCAAATTAAATGGTTTGGCTTTATTAAATATAGCCTATATTAATTATTATAAGTACCTAGGTACATAGAGATATTGACCAATTATAGATCAGTTTGCAAATTAAAAAAAAGATCTATATTATTAGGTACTTAAAAAACTTTATTCCTCTATATTTTTTTTTTATAATTATAAGAGAATAAAAATCAAAGAAAGAAAATCAAGTTATCAAATTTGCAATTGAAAAATGACTGTTGACTTTTTGTGTTTGCTCAGGTGACGTTATTTTACGTTGTCTTTTTTTTTTCAATATCATTATCATTCGTATTAAATATGTAATTTTGTTATTATATTATGTAGCTATGTGTATTATTATGTAGAGTAACGCACTGCGTACTTTTCTATTTTCTCATTTAACTTATCTAGGAAAACGGGAAATAGAATCACACTGTATATTATGCGGTAGCGAAGGCACAGAGCAGAGTGCAAAAAATAATAATGATAATTTTCGACACAAAAAATATATATTTATGATATTTTAGTGTGATGAACACAATTATAATTGACTAAACAACGTCAAATTCTATGATGACAATGCACGTTAATTAAAATATTAAAAATGATTTTTATAATGGTTGGACTTTGAACATGTCACATTATGGATCATTATAATATTATCCGTGTATTATTCACAAGTTATGTAATTACACAATGTATTTGGTTGAAAATTACATGACTTTATAAAACAAATAAACTCGTATAATAAATATCGAGTACAGACACACAACACAGGTTGATTTGAATTCGGTTCATAAGTCGAATCACGCGTATCTAACTATAATATTTTAATCGTTACAAATATAGTAAGCATGAATTTGATTTTGGTTTTCAATTGTTTTCCTTTTTTTATTAACTCACAAACAAAGCCAATTTAACTGCGTTACTGCAGTGATCGAATCAATGAAATGTCAATTATTTCTAAGGTATAAAATATGTAAATTGAATATCGTAAAATTGGTAACCGCGGTGTACGTTTTACGAGATACTTTTATATGGTCGGAGACAGTTTCATAATATTTTTACTGTAGGCTATATAAATGTATAAAAATGTATAAGTATACGAAAAAAATAAACGAGTGTTATAAAAAACGTAACTCTGAAATGTTTTAATATACAGGGGATTCACCAAACATGTTCACCTCTGATTTTTTATTTAATAATGAATTCATTTAAATTCTGATTTTCGGAATTCTTAAATATACTATAAGACCATATTTTCAGATTTTTGAGATTTTTTTTGTACTGCTTAAGAAGTATTTTATGGCGAAACAAACCTCTTTTTTCAAATGAGTACTCCCTTTTTACTATAAAACATTCAGTGTATATTTTTTTTTTTTTTTTTGAAATATTTGATATACCTAATTCGAAATTTAAACTAGTTGTTTATCAATTAATCAAATTTTTATACTAAGAATTATAGTTCTTAAAGATGGTATAACAAAAAAAAATATATGTAATATTGGATCTAGTACTTATTACACTTGTACCATTTTTAAAAATTATTCATGTTGATAGATAATATTAATTACTAAAATTGTTCAAATCACCATGGTCACCAATTCTTCCAAACCAATTATCATGGGCATACTATCCTTAGTACACAAAGTTAAATAACTCAAAAAGACAAAAATTACTCGTTAAAATTTTAAATAAAATACCTACATCAACATTTTCAGAAAAATTATCCGTTAAATAATTTACAGTAGAAAAGAAAAAGAGATTTTCATTTGAAAAACAAAAACTTGTATTTCCGCAGGACACTTCTTACTTAAGAAGTAAAAATCTCAAGAATTTAAAAATATAGTCTTTTAGTATATTTAAAAACTCTGAAAATCAGATTTTGAACAAATGCATTATTGGAGAACAAAATGGAAGTGAAAATGCTTGGTGATTCACTCTGTATATATTTTTTACCATTATACCTAATAGACCTTGGGCAGAAACGAATTATGCCCGTTATTATGATACCGTAATTATCTCATGTACCTATTACTATCATCATAAATCGACGTTTTTACTAATAATAATTACAATTATAATAATACATGATTATGTGCAAAAAAGCAATAAAATACATGATTCGATTCAATTATGACTTATAAAACTTTTTTTAGGTGGTCAAATCCGAATTGGCCACTAGGAAGCAAGTGCGTGCAGTTCATACATACGAGGAATTAAAATCAAATAATAAAATAATATATTCGTGTAGATTTCCGACGATCTCATATTTTTTACACAATAATAATATGTTTCATAACTTTATCATGGAAACAATAAATTTTGATGGAAATTTTATGAAAAAAATCACTGAAAACCACCTTTTCATCAACTTCTTAAGATTTTCGAGGGTAGGTAGAAATTTTCGAGTTTTTGCCAGCGGCGGGGTGGGTGAGGTATAAATAGAGTCACAGGACGTATGTCACTTATTATTGTACACAATCACACAATTTTGAACATACATAGCTGGTGTACTAATATACATCGTGTTTTACCAACGTTCGTTTCGTATTGTGTTATAAATTATAATTTTGTCACTCTTATGTACACAGGACAAATGAGCCACGAAGGACAACACTGGCACGCCACCGAACAGTGTTTCTGCTGTCACACGTGCCGATCGTCGCTGCTTGGCAGACCGTTCTTGCCGCGCCGCGGTGCCATCTTCTGTTCGATTACCTGCAGCAAAGGCGAACCCCCGACGGCGGTGACGACATCGCAAAGGCCCGAATCGGAAATGGCTGACGCCGCCGCCGCCGCCGCCACCGCAGCGCAAACAGCGCAGACGACGCCCGCGCAAACGCTGCAGCTGCAACCGGTGGTCGCCGCGCCCGACTCGCCGGCCAGCGGCGGAAGACGAACCGCAACGGCCAACGGATTCGCGTAGGTTTCCCATAATATATTTTAAATACGATTTTATTGTCCTCCTCCGCGACAGTATCGTCGGTCGTAGTAGTAGTAGTAGTAGTAGTAGTAGTAGTAATAGTAATAGTAGTGAGCAATATGGGCTTTGGGTTTTTTTTTGCATTCGTTTATGTTTTTTGGTCGATGGCATAATATATTATAATTGTATACTATGTGATTCATCTTCACCGCGACGCTATGAATAAGAATTCCAAACTTTTTAGTCCATATATTCGCGTATTTTTTGTATTTCATATATTTTATGTGCATGTCTTACAATTTTGATGTAATATTTTGTCTTTTTAATGCACATGATTAAATAAATCTTGACAATAGTAATTTAGTAAACATTTTACGATAAATTTCGATAGAAAACAAACGAGACTACAATTTTGCGTGAGACAATAACCCAATAAATAGAAATGCAAATTGATAATTTTATTAAAAATAACCGACGATGACAGATGTAATACATTACTTACTTTTAAACCTTAAATCACGTTAACTGTCAGTTGTGAATGTATTTAGTGAACACTTTAATGACGCTATCTTTTGTTTTTAAATTTCTAAATGAAAAAATTAAAACTCTTATGGAAAGAAATTCAAAAGTTAGTTGTATACTTTTATTTAAATTTGTCGTAAAATATGTTCACTACAGATTGCCTCGTTATAATATTTTTTATATATATATATATATATATATATACAACGTGATTTTAACTAGTACATTCATTCACATACTTGAACATTTTTTTTGGTGAATAAATGCGTATTTTAAAGAGAATATTACATGGTTTTTAGTGTACACGAATCAGATCCCCAACCGTTAAAAAATCTATGTTTTTCGATAAAGATACACGCTAAGCAGTGAGCCTATAAGATTTCATGTTTCTGTATTATAATTCAATATAATACGTATGTGATATTAAGTATAATATGCAATAAGAGAAAAACCATTGGCAAGAAACAAAAAAATATCAAAAAGTCAATTTAATTTCAACTTTAAAATCAGTCGAACATTTTCGTCAGTAATTATCGTTCTATACACTAATCGCGAATCATGCTGCTACAGCAATCAAAATATAAAAACGCTAGACAAGTTACACGCGCTTGTGTGTAATGGGTTCGTGACATTTTGGTAGAATCTAGGGCACTTTAATAAAAACCACTGGAAAAACTAAAACTTTACAACATGAGATATGTGTGAAACCGCATGCGTGGTCCGCTCAAAGTCGTAAACCGATTAAGATATAATAATTAATAATATAATATCTGAGTCGAAAGCTAGCTGCCCAAACAATATATCGTGTGCTGACCGCAACCGCGGTAATTAGTTTTGACGTTTGTCGCCATGTACGCTCCGACACTCAAATAAATGAAAAATTCTAAGACAGTTTTGATGTGTAACACGTGTGTGCACACCCGAAGGACGGAGAGGAAAAAAATAAAAACGTCACTCCGATAACGCGTCCCGTGCGGGCTCGTCATCGTTTCCACCGCTCAATTGCAACCGACCCGTCTTCGAATTCCAGACACATTTAATGAGAAAGCCATCTGGGAAGTTTCGCGCCTCGTTTAAATACGTGTAATAGAATCGGAATAGAATTCCGTCTTATTGAATAAGAAAAAAATCAAAAAATATAATATTATGTAGGTAGGTAGCTCGTAATACATACAATATAATATATCTAATATGATATTGTCATCGATCTCAACTGAGATCGCACAACGGTATATAAATTGACACATACCATGTAGGATGGATTTCTAACCTAATTTAGTGACGGGGAGGCGCTTAAAATGTTCTAAATAAAACTTAAATAGGCAAATGAATTTTCAAAATAGCTATCTCCTCCTTCTCCTTAAAGATTACTAAATAATTGTTTTCTATTTATCATAAATATTGTGTACCTTTTGGCTTTTGTGTAAATAATACATGGACACATCATTGTAATTTAACTGTATATTATCAAACACGTGTTCAATTTCTTAATTATACTATGATCAAGATCTTTAATACAATTAAATATTATAATGCATATTTATATTCGTGGGGTAAGACTGTTCTAGCTAAAGATAAGACTATTGACTTTAAAAATAAATTATATTAATTTCTAGTTTTTACACCATATGTCATATTATCTAAATAATTACAAATAATCCGAATGGCCCAATATCTAACAAGCTATAAAATAATAATTTAATGCTTGTACAACTTTTTTTAGAAGTCTCTCCGATATTATTCGAAAGGACCATTGCGGCTGACAACTGCCTATACACCTAATAGTTGTCACTATATACTTTTTTTGAGAGAAAATTCGGGAAATCAAAAATATCCATAATATAATATTTTATATAGGTACTCATCGTAACGGAAATGTCTCCTCAATTTCGTATAGTATATTTTTTAGTTATACAAGAACTGACATTACACGTAGGGTCGATTTATATATCGTCGAACTATTCCTCTCTATTCCAATCCGTAACCTTCGACCCCATTCACTGAAAGTCATCGCTACTGTAGGCACTAGGGTTGCACTATAGTGCAAACGTCTATACCGGACACCTCTTGACAACGGACACACTCTCATAAAATACAATCGTGTTTCGCTCGATTCACTAATAATACCTAAAAAAAAAAAAAATTGCTTCAATAAATACAAAATGTATACATCATATAATGCAGGACAACCACATTACAAGAATCATATATTTTATGGTAACATTAAAAATAAAATATAAAAAATATTCACCGACGTCGGAACTCACAAGGCGTTCGTGGTCTCCTATGACAAACATCATCATTGTATATAACCATAGACGTCATTGATGAGTCTCGATAGGTATTTTTCCTACCTCAAAAAAATACTACATTAGAAAAAAAAATAACTAAATTAAATTGAAATAAGTAATTAAATTTAATGAGGTCGGTATATTTGGTGACTAGTAACATTTGAATTATTTTAATGAAAACGCAACAAGTAAAATAGAATATTTGAAACGAATAATTGCTCAAAGTTGCGGTTTTATGCAAAATGGACAAATGTCATTTAAATTTAAAATAAAAAAAAAAAAATTCTGTTTAAATATCGACAATATTGCAATGGTGTGAAATTAGCTGTATTTTTATGTCGTGTGTTAAGTATAGGATTACTGAGCAAAAAAATAAACCGTATGCAAATTTGTTGTAGATAATTATATTTTGGCTCTTGTGGCGCCCGTGACGCGTAAAACGACATTAATCTCCGTGATTTCCACAGGTCGCCTTCGCCGTCACAACAATCGGCGTGCCGGTCACCGTTGATGGGCCGCAGAGCGCTGCAGAACGCCAACAACAGCGGTGCGTCGTCGCCGTCGCCAACACGTCATCTGCAGCAGCGGGCCGCGGGTGACGGCGTGCTATCGCCACACGCCGCCCGGCCAAACGCGGTGGCCGTCCGGCCGTCCGACTTGGACGTGCGACAGCGGCGCCGGCGCAACGACATCGCCGTGGTCGAGTCCAGGCGCGTGCTCGCCGTGTTGGACAGGGACGACAATGGTGACGGTGACATAACCACATACAACGACGATGGCAGACCCCGCGGCCACGGGTTCGCGGCCGCGTCTTCGGCTGTCGTCGCAGTCGACCGGACGGACGGCGGCCGGTTGGACGACACTCTTTACGAGCTGCAACGGCTGCTGAGTAACGGCAAACTGCCGCAAAGGTTCCTAGAGAAGCTCATCTCAGACGACGAGATCACCGATCGGCTGCTGAACGAGTTCGAAAAACTCACCACCGCGGCCGCAGCCACTGCCACGGCCACCGCCGTGGAACCACCGCCACCGCCCTCGTCGTCTTCGTGTCGCCGGCCCATAGCCGACCGGCGACTGGTCGGCGCCGTGCCGGCACCCGCCGCTATCGTTCCGGCCACACATACACCATCGCAGCCACGTCGTGCTTCGTCTTCGTCGTCTACGCCCGAGACGGTGGCCACGGCCACCGGTGGTCGAAGATCCGTCCGCTTCGACGGTACCGCTTTGTCGTCGACAGACCCACCGGCTTCCGGACGGACCAGACGTCGGCGCCGGGAAGGCCGGAACAACCGTAATCGGAGCCGAAGCCGGAACAGTAGGCCGGTTCTGCCGCCGCCGCCGCCGCCCGGTAACGACGACGGAGACGATTCGTCCGCCGAACACGGTTGCTGTTCCACGTGCTCGTCCAGCTCGGGCAGCGAGCTCGACGACCTGTCGGTGTACCGGTTACCGGCTCGCCGTCCATACGGCCCAGGATCCGGCGCCGCGGCCAGGATTTCGTACGTGCCCAACGACGCCATAGCGTACGCCAAGCAGCAGGCCACCGCCCACCGGTCGCCGGCCGGTAGAAGAACCGCGGCCGCCGGCCAGTCACCACAGCATCTGCAGCAGCAGCAGCAGCAGTCGATGGACGACAAGAACTGCGTCATACAATAGTGAAATACATGCATGCCACACGCACCGATGATCCACATAAGAACGATACGTCGTCCGTTACAAGGCAAAAGGGGACGAGCGACGCTCGGGGTCTAGGTGACACGACATTTGCCACGAGTCTGTCCGAACAAAACGAACGACATCTAGCGTCAGTCGATAAGTCGGTTTAACTACGACGCCAACAGGCTGTACAGTGTGCAGATCCGAAATTCGCGTGGCAATGTCACCACCCAACCCTAAACCTTTATACATATATATATATATATAATATAACTCGTATAGAACGTATGTATTTCTGTTATTGTACTTCCGAGTGGAATAAAACGTATTCATATTGACGTAACTTGGGGTAAATTCTGGAGAGTGGCGGAACGCGATAAAACTAAAAATCTGTCAGAAAAAAATACACTGTTCCCCCCCCTCCCCCCTAACAATCAGACGTCGGGGGGAGCAGTCCACCCTCACCCCCTACCACCCTTTCCCTTCCCAGATCGCGCTTTTATGTATACCGCGTATAGATGTACACGTGTGTCTTCCACGATAGTGTCATGTATATAATATAATATATATATATATTTTACGTGCGTATTTTAATCGTATACAAAAATTATACATAGACTGCAAACGTTTGTTATGCTTAATATTGACGTGTCATGCACTCCACTCGTGTGTATAATATTGATAACATTACAATAATTGTAAGTACTTGCCTAATTTTTTGTTCAAACAGATTAATTGTGAATACCTAATAAAGTAAATTATTAATAATGTTTGAAAAAAACCAATAAACGAATGTGTTTTTTTAACCCGTCCGTTTGTTTTCAACAACAACGCCGATATAATATTGTGATGTGTAAATCATATTCTTGGACCGAAATCGAAAGAACCGTTTTTCGAGAATTGAAAACACGCGCCGAGTACCACTGCAGCGCGGTAACGTCGTAAGCCACGTGTCACGTCAATTTAATCCGAAAACAAATTGACAACTGTGATGACCAAAAATCGTGTACGGCTTGAATTTGGTAAATGGCGTTAAGCGCAATAAGGTAAAATCGTGGTTTTATTTTCAGGGACCGTGATATTTGCATGTGACAGTAATTGTATGTTTTATTTTTTTATCGGGGCCATATTATGCGAAAATAAAGAGAAATCGCCTGCTGTAATAATTTGTGATGTAGGTTAAATTTACCGAATATAATATATAAAAGTACTCTGCATTTATGACTAAAGATTGTAGTATAACGACACCCTGCATGTGGCCGGGATTTTTTTTTTTTTTAGAGGGGTGTTTAAATTGTATATTTGAATATTAATTGGAGGGGAGACGATCTCCGTTGTAGTAATTATTATCTTCATAATATTAATGTTAAATATAAAATAGAACCATATGACAACTAATTTTTTTAATATTTGAAGTATATATATAAAACATATTTTTACATAAAAATGGTTGATACAACGCATAAAACAACCCCTAGCTACGTCACTATAATAACACCTATACGTATAGTAACCAGTAGGCAACAGTATTAGGAAATATCTAAATAAATTACACACTTTTTAATTTTTTTTTTTTTTTGTAAAAATTTAGTTTACCATTCCAGTTAACTTCTAAAAGTTGTTTTGAAACTCACCGGAAAATTCTTCGCACAAGAAAATCTAAGACATTTAAAATACAATACATGGGACAACAACAAATCTGTTTCTATTCATCACCCGAAGCCTTAAATTTGTCTTCAAACTTTAATTGTCGAATCGCTTATTGTAAATGTCCCCAACCTAATCCTTAGAAAAAAAAAATTGCAGGATTGATATAAATCATATTTTTTCGCATCACGATTTTAGGGAACAAAATAAAGTTATACTGTTGAAAAATATAAAAATAAAGAAAAACGAAAGTCATTTGTTACATAAGTAGATACCTACAATGTTGTTATGTTGGAGGTAACATAAAATAAAATTATCAATTTTGGATTGGTCGATAGAGGGTTTGTAAAATGATTTCGGGGAAGGAATGTACCACGCGTGTGATCGTTTATGTCTATATGCACATCCATGAACTCGCAGCCTACACAATATTATCGCGCTGCAGAGTCGTCGTCATTTCCTAGCTGCAGTTCTGCGAACAAAATCGAATGTGCACGCGATTGTAATGCACATTCTTGTGTTCCTATATTTCATATTTGCTTATACCTGTGAGTACTTTTGTACCGGGAATCTACGGGTAGACGATCGATTTGATAACCAGTGTTTCAGGCGTGTACTGTTTTGCTATATCTACCCATATAAATATGACATGCACAACAATATTGGTGTTTTAATTAACTCCGCGAGCGTACGCCTACAACGGCTGAGGTACTAAATTATGGTTTGAAGTCGTTCCGCCGGACATTCCTAGTCCCAATCCGATACTAATTATATACCTGTAAATGCTACAATAATGTTGCGTATATATTAAACTCGGCCCATCTTATATTCGTGTGCGTGCCTTTATATATATATATATATATATATATATATATATATATATAATATGCACGAATAAACGTATAAATACTAGATACTTAATGAGATCCCGTTTTTCGATTCCGACCAACATAACAAATCTGACTTATCCAACCAGTCGACAAACTAATTATTAATAATATAATAATAATTATGAAAGACTCATTCTGCGAAAAATCTGTTTTTCTTATAACGTTACGTTCTGAAAGGTAACCGACAGTTTTCAAAAAAAAAAAAAACGCCAAGGACTCGTAGAACACCAAAATTGAACATATGTCAGACTGCTGCTGGTACTTCAGTCAAAAAATATATAATACCTATCTACTCAATAATTTAGAAAAATAAATGAATGGAGGGAGGTTTTCTCAGAGAAAGAAGTCTATAGCAGCAGTGCGTTACGCGCAAAATAATGACATGAAAATCTAATAAGTGTTTGAAAATATGGTCTTCGAGTGCACTTAAAAGTCCCAAAAATCAGGATATAAATAAATCCACGTTCAAAGGATAAAACGTGAGCGTAAGAATTTTCGGTGAATTATATATCATATCATTATGAACCGCCGTCTACTGCAGGTCTCCACAGGAAATTTCGTTTGTCGAACTAAATGGAGACTATACCACCGACGTTATATAGTATATCTAACGAAATAATTCGCACGCGACTGCTCCGAAATTAAATAACATATCCGAAATGTCACGAGAAATAATAATACGGCGGAACGACCGCACTCACGGTTACGACGAGTGTGCAACAGCAGTCCCCATGGTGACAACGACAGTTTTTTATTATTATTATTATCGTCGTCGAAATACGCGCGTCTGTCATGTTTTGCTTCTTTTTTTGCCCCCGTGACAAGGGTTCAGACTCGCATCATATTATTATTTATCGCGTACGGCTCCGGCTCATTAATATTAATTCGAATGTCCACGAGACAGTTAAACTACGACGCGTGTCAGACGTATGAAAATATCAGTGAATCGTCCGAATAAAAAAAAAATGTTACCTTTATAATATTATATTACGTATAAGCCAATGATTGTAATTTTTTAGCGATGTGGTGGAAACGATTTTCGAATTATGTCGAATTATCTGTAGCGTGTGAACACTAATTGAATACGCTATTATAGAGGTAGGTATAAGGTAATTTTTGTTTGAACTTTTAATCAACGTTACTATATATAGTTAAAATGTATTTTATTTGAAACAGCAGCGTCCTCGGCATAGAAATGACAATGGACACGTAAGATCTACAATCAAATATCTAGCTATAGAATAATTTTTAATATTAAAATAATTGTATTAATTGCGTAACATGTTACAAAGAACATAATAATACTTCGATTCTAAAAATAAAATTATTTGAAAAATAAACCTATAATATTAAAACAACAGCGTGTAAAGTGAGTGTTGCTTCCGACAAAGATGCGACCAATCAACATGAGCGTATCTATAATTCCATTCGGGTACATATACAGAACCACCTATTTAAATATTAATGGCAAAATAATATTTTTTGCTTGTTGAGTGGCAAATGTATGAATAGCGTCTGCATAGTCAACTTGTTGAGTTAACTTTTATTCAATATTTAAAATGTATAAGACTATTGAGTCTATCATTAGACCTTAGGTAAGCAAGTTCATAAATTATGTAAGTTGTGTTATAAATTATAACAACACAACCGCCGGTCATATTTTCAAGACGAGTGGATTTCGTTATAGATATGTTTTGTTATGATTTATTTATAATTGTAAAAGTATAATAATTAATACATCGTAACAAGATACAGTAGGTATGAAAAATAATTTGGAAATTACTATACACGGCATAATAAAAATAATAATAATACATTTTTTTTAACCATATTTTTGGCGCCCCTAAAAAAATGCACTCCGGGCAATTGCCCACCCGGGTTGCTTTATAAATACGATCCAGGTAATAACCCATTTTAATTATTTCAATTTATTGACTTCTTGTGGTTTAAATAAATAGTTGTACTATGAAGCGTTATTTTAATGATATAAAGGTGGCCGAAACGGCCATGTTATCTTAAATAGTTTTTTCGTCTTAAATTCGTGGAACAAAAATAAAAAAACTAAATCGATCTACTAATAATATACTTATTATTATTATTATTATTATGTATAGTTAACCATGTAAAAAGTATATAATTATAAAAAATATTTTTTTTCATTTTGACCAATTATTATTATAATATGTACATACTGCAGCCGTACTGGCTTTAATTAATAATTCAACTGTGCATCGTACATGTATATTGTATATATTATAATTGCGCATATAATATACGCCAGTATAATATTACGAACCAATCCGTGTTCGCGAGGAATGTAGTAATAAGCATTAAGTTCAGTAGAATATGTAGAATCTGTCCTGGCTAAATAATTTTGCTGTCGAAAACTTGAACGAGTGTCTCCGGATATCAAACGATTTCTTGCTGCAATCGTCCGATTTTACCAAAATATTGAGTTAAATAATATTTTATATTATCAACGATTTAAAAATCGTACATGAACATCGAAATCAATCCTGATGTTTAAAGTATTTGAAGTTATGATGAGCGGAGGAGCGGAGTGGAAGAGGCCTGGGATATTCATAAAATGTCGATCAACTACCCTAAACATTTAATACTAAAATACTTTTAACTCATTAAATAATCGTTTATAATTCGGTTTTTAAAGTTCTCAGAAAAATATTTTGCTTGGGATTAAAGAAAAATTATTAAGATAAATTATTACTAAGAAATTAAATATGTAGGTGGTGCAATATTATGCTATCATTCAAAAAAGTAATAACATAAAATTTTCTAGGATAAAAAATAGTTATAATATTAATTTTTCCCAAAACAACTTTATTTTGTACTGACTTCAAATTATTTCTAAGAAAATATTTCCGAAAACGTTAACACTGCTAGAAGTCGGGTGTTAACTTGTTGTTAAGTGTATACCCTTAAAATAATCACCCTAAATATTTTGATAAAGATAACGTCTGACACTTACGTACCTATTATAACTTGAAAGTTATACAAGCTCTGCAGTGCATTGCAAATAATATTCGAAATCCTCACAAATCGATATTTTCTTAATTCCTGTCACCGCGAGTATTATAAGTTATAATACGCGTCTGCACCAGCGTACCGCGTACGTCATATGATAGAATAGGTAAGCAACTTTAGTATATACTTACGCCAAATATGTTATATTTTTAAATGCTAATCTTCTATAGCTAAAAGGTTATTTTTCGATAAGTTATTATGTTTTTGATACATTTTTTTTTTTTACATAATTCGAAGTCATATTTTGAGTTATAAGTTTATAACAAACAATTTTTAATTTTTAACTTGCTCTAATAACTCTAGTTTTAGTTTCTGACATTGATATTCATATTCAAGCGATATAATTATACTAAAAAAGAAAATGTATTAATTATTTATATTCCTACGCAGGATCGTCATCGAACTTTTATCATTCAGATAATAGATTGTTTTTGCGTTGTATTACTTTAATAGTTTAACATATTATTATATATTATACATGCGTTATGTGTACTGTGTAATTAAAAACAAATGAAACATCATTATATAGTTGATTTAATTTTACAATGTGAATAGATGCAATGTGCATAGATCAATTATAGCATAGGTTCCCAAACTGTGAGTCGCGACTCAAAAGTGGATCGCGCTATATTTTTAATTAATACAAAAATATAATCATCTTTTTTGTGTTGTATGGTAAAAAAAAAGTCATTCATTGATATTGTGGGTTGCCATATTTTAAAAAATTTCCAAAATGGGTCGCACAATAAAAAGTTTGGGAACCTCTGAATTATAGGACATACAAGTCTATAACCAAGGTGTATTGATATCAATATACCTTGTCTACAACTAATAATACAACTAGCTAAATATTGTGATAAAACCCGCATTATCAGCACTCGAATTGACCAGAGTAGACACTGCACTTGTAAATTATAAAGGTACTTAATAGCATAGTATATACTATCTATAACCAATACTAGTCGGTACAGTAGACGCTACTTATTGGACACACTTTGAGATCAGTATATTAACCGAATGAGTCAATAAGGCCAAAAGTCCAAGAATAAAAAGACATATTATACACAACATAATATTATTATTCATAGTAATAAAAACATTTTAATTTGGCTGTGTACTATTAGAAATATTCATCATCGTGTATTTATTTGCTAAAAATATTTTCAAAAACGTTAATACTTTTTTGATGTGTTGAGTTTAGAAAATTGTATTAATCGTCAAAATATATGCAATAAATAAATTGTGAAAATGCATTTAAAAATACCTTTAGAAATACATATTGACTCCATAAACCAGTGTAAAAAGTTGTATAGGCGCTGAAACGTTTATGGTGAGTCCAATAGACGATATGTTTCCTATGTGTTAGTATACATTAAATCGGGACCGGTCTATTTGAGTCCAAAAGGCGAATGAGTCAATTAACTGTGGTCCGTGAGTTCAATAAGCAGCGCCTACTGCATGTATTTATGAACGATTCATATTATATCATTATTTATCACAGATGTATTATTAGTAAATTATTTGAGAGGTACAATTGGCTATAACACGATTTCACAAATTTGTGGAATCCTGTAGAATTTAATAGTCATTGATATACATACACGATACCGCATAATTTTAAATGCAACGTTGTCATACAATTGTTTTCTTTAATTTTAGTTGTTTGGTTAATAAAAAAATCAAGTTGCGGGCTACTTAATCAATTGTTAAATATAAAGTTTAACGACATGATAAAAATATAACGCATAATAATATAATTATATTAAATAGTTAATAAGTAATTATAAAAATACATTAAATATAAAAAAATATATTAACTAATAATTAATTATACAACATATAAAAATATTAAAGTTATCAAAATTAAAATAATAGTTTGAAAAATATATAGCCTACATTATAATGATTTACCTTTATAAGTATGGCCAGTTAATGATAAATAATGTAGTAAATGATCTTTGGATTTACATGATTTATACTTATCATATGACCTAATAGTTGTTTCAAATCGCTCTGTTTCTTTAAGTGTTATATTCTTTGTTTTATTACTAGAAACTGTGTAAATTTTTACTTCTGTTTCGGACTGTGTTTCTAGAAAACTGTTAGCATTGAATAGATAGGTGGATGAGAGTAGTAAAATTGGCCATTGTATGTTCGATGAAAACTTTCAGCTGCATTTGTTGTTCTGTGATAATATTATAACAATATTATAAAGATTATAAAAAATGATAAAAGAATCAAACAGTTTATATAATAATTATAGTACCTACCTTGGATTCTTTGATAGTTCTTTCGCTCAAATTAGTGGTGGAAATGGACAGTCTTTGTTAATGTAATTGTTTAAAACATCGTCAGAAATTGACCCCCCAAAGTACCAACTAGGTTTATTTTTCTATCAGAAAAGATGCTGATGAAGAAAATCGAAGCACTTTTACTGCCTTAAAACGTGATGACAGGCACAAGAAAAAACACACAACATTGTAAAATTATATATTCATCGCTCCGCTCAGAATCTAAAAGAACTCAATGGTGTCAGTATGGAAGTATGTCACTGACTAAATTCATTTTATCTGTAAATGTTAGGATTTGGAAGAGTATTGAACAAAAATAATTTTATCTTCTATTATATTATTATATGGGTAGTAATTGACATTTATCATATACTTCAACTGCGAAATTAAATTTATGCACTTTTGACAATTGGTATTTGATAATGTTGATGTCATATGAAAAAAAAAACAAGTTTTTATATTAAAATAATGCTTAGAAAATTTTCAATCTAAAATATATCTCCTCATAAGAAAAAAATTAGCCATAAGTCTAAATTACAATATTAACACGATAATCCAACGAATTCAACAATGTGTAAAATGTAAACTAAAATCATGTTTTCCTTAAAAGTTTTTGTAATATGTATATTACCTATGTTACAATAATATATTATATTTTGTTTTTGGAATGATAACGGTGCATTTAAAATTATGGGGAATCGTGTATGTATATCAATGGCTATTAAATTCTACACAATTCCACAAATTTGCGGAATCGTTCACCACCAAACAAACTATAAAAAAAATTAGAAGGGCTTTACTTTCTCCTCCACCACTATAGTATTTTTTATACACAATAGGTTAGGTTGAATTTATTATGTATATATTATGTATATAGCGGGAGTGTTTGCAAAAATTTAGAAAATTAATTTATCGCAATATATTTTACAGTGCAAAATTTAATTACTGTTACTTTCCCTTAATTACATAATATATATAACTTTTGTTGCTTAATAAATACAATTGAACATTGAAAATATAATATTAAAAAAAAATTGTATAATTTTAACATCATCAAAATTACGTATTAAATTAAATTACCTATTTTAAAAATATAAAATTTTTTTTTTTTTAATTTTATGTCAATTATAGTATACCTAGTATTATAGACTATAGTCAGTGCTCGAATTGAGAAAAAATAAGTAGAGGATTTCAATCTAACGATTTAAAAATTGCGTTCCAAGTAAAAATTATTTAACATAGACTCGTGGGGTCCTACACCTCCCCCCGATATGCCTAAATTTTGAATACTACATTTTAATAGCATTTACATAAATTTTAAATAAAATATATATAACTATGCAAGTAAATGGATTTATATTCACCCAATTTTCGAAATATTTCCAATTATATTCAATCACTGAAAAAGCAATTTTTTTGTTTTATTAAAATTCCTATTTTGATAGCAATACTTATGTCTTATATGTCGCAGTAAGAAATAAAAAAAAAATAATTTAATTCGTGGTTCAGACGCATGTCAATACTAGTCCACATATATTTGATACTACAATCTTTTTTTTTGTATATTTCTGTGCACTTCTGACCCGAAGTCCACTCCCTTGGATGTTGTACTGTGGCAGTCTATAAACTATAAATAATAATATACTTTATACCAGTGGTTCTTAACCAGTGTTCCGCGGACTTGGAATAAATGTTCCTCTAAAATTTTTAAATCAGTGGAAAAAAAATATATTTGTTCATTTTATTATTTTCAGTGGCTAATTTGTTTTTTGCTATATGTGCACTGTTTAATTTATTATAAAATTAAAAAAACGTATATAAATACTATTTTATTTTACTGCCGTGTTCCGAGAAAATCTCAAAAAATTTTAAGTGTTCCGTCATTCGAAAAGGGTTAAGAACCACTGCTCCACACTGTATTATAATGCTCGTATACTATTATAATAGGTATATAGTATTCGATAAGGCACGTATATCGATTTTGATTTAATGATATAGCATTAGACAGTATCTTATACAGTACCTATACTTGCATTATTATTATTGTTATTAATATTGTATGTTCGTACGTTGATAATGAAAATAAATTGTTATAGTTTATCGGATTTCCGGACGCCAAAATCATACGCAGAAACCGGAAATCTGCAAACCGGGCAACATTACAGTCTACAGCTACTGGCGTCATAGTAATAATATATATAGTTTTCCAGTGTCGCATAAGTTTTTATATGACCTTATGCCATAATATAATTTATTTGTTTGTGAGTCGTTTGAAAATCTTCCATCTGTGTTTGATCACATAGGTTGTCTTTAAAAAAAAACTTATTAAGATAAGATAGTGTGACTTTAAAATTTGGTTTAGATTATTAGATTAAATCTATTAGGCATACATATTAATAGTCAAATATCAATATACAATGCCTACCTATTATATAATATATTAGTTATAATGATCTAAATGTAGTAAATAATTTTAGCTTTAGATGTTATCAATAAATACATAGAGTTTAAATAAAAATATATACTTATAGGTAACTGGTAAGTTAGGTCCTTAATATTTTTCGTTAGAAAAAAGTTTTATATTTACTTTAATTCATAAATAAAATTGAAATACAACATAAAGCGGGTTTCTAATTTAATATAATCTATATAATTTTCTTGTAAAATTAAAATTAAAATTCGGTTTTCTAGACAAATGTTTAATTTTTATTCTTAACGTGTTACTTATATCTTCTATCTACATTTATAAAAATTAATGTCTGTCTTTCTACCTGTCCTTTATGCATTCCCAAACCGTTCAACCGATTGCCATTAAATTTGAGACAGATATAGATTTAGACCTCTGGGAAAAAGATAGGCTAATTTAAAAATGTAAAGGTCCAACTTCGGGTGGTACCACACAGGGATTTTGAGATTTACGATGGAAATATTTGTTTATAAATGGTTGCTATTGGTAACTATGGTCGTTATTGGTTTGTATAATCTCTGTTTATTTATAAGGTTGCCAATGGTTACATATTTTATAACTATTTTAATTAGTAAGAATTTATAATATACACATTTTTACAAATAAATGTATAGAAAAAAAAAACAATCTTTGACACGGGAAACTGTCGCAATGTTTTTCATGTACTTACCTAACTCTGATTTCATTCGATTACGCACCTTATGGGGTCTGCAATCCACCGTAGGTAGATTGCCTACCTGATAATTTACTGCTTGCATATTGTTCGTGATCTAATGCAGTGGATTGTCTACCTAGGTAGTTTAAATGCATGTAAATCACTTTAGGTTAATCTTAACTTAATATTTGGCTCAGACAACGTTGGGCGTGACAGCTAGTTATAAATAATATTAAATATACTATTATAGTATTTTATAAGTAATGTTATTAGTGTTTTACAGCAGTGTATTAACAGGGTGGGGGATTTAGGGGAGAAGTGGATAGATCTCCTTGGAGTGTTTTTTAGTAAAAATTAAAAAAAAGTTGAATGAGATCTACAATAGTTTTTTATACGCGTTTAAAGTTAGAATTTCATCAAAATTACAATAATTAGCAATTTTTTTTTATCGAGAAATTCATAAAAATATTTTTGTTTAAACCTAAAATATGAAAATTTAACATGAGTTTCCCTATAAGTTTTTCTTCTTTTACAAAAACAAAAAAAGTTTACTGTAAACTTAAACTAATTTTTTAAGAGATAGGTACATTAGATATTCACCATTTTGTTGTAATTCAAAAACAAATAACCATATATACTTGAAATTTTCACGAAATGTTGAGATTATTGTTTTCTATACACCATACAATTATCAAAATATGTTGACTCTTTTTAAGCTAACTGTAGGCACAAAAAATGTTCGATTTTTTAAAATGTTTTTTCTATATAGACTCAACAAATTTTATTAGTTCAAAAAACTTGAAAATTTAATACAAGATTTCTCATAAATTATTTTAATAGTAGTTGAAAATGATTAAAGATACATTATAATGACCCTACCATACAGTGGAGCATTAAGAACCCTGCACTTGCTGATCTTTTTTATTATAATGCTTTACTATTTTAGATCTAATTAAAAATTATGATGAATTGTGTTAGTTGGTATTAATTGTAGAAAGTTGTATACATTATACATTTATATAGTATACAGTAGGAAAATATTAAGACCTCAAATGGTGGTGTGGGGGGCACAGCCCCCACTTTTATACATATGATTCAATATCTTATCCCTTCTCTTAAACTATTTCTATATATGAAGCTGGTGTTATACACTATTATTATTTATCACCACCTATTAAAATATATTTAGGTATACTCACTGTTGTTTTTATTACTATATTATTATTTTACTTAATAAAAAAAGATATTGACGATTTTAAGTTAACCAAGTTCAACTGTAATAATAAAAATAACAGCGTAGAACAATTATTATGGTGGCCATTATGTTGATAGCATGTTTGGCCATTAATTATTAATTTGTATATATTATTTTATTTAACACACACATTCACAATAATTAATTTTTAAATGTATACTCTAGCATAAATTATATGTGATGAGAATTTAAAATATACAAATTGTTTAGACACATAAAACTCATTATGAAATAAAATTATTTATTCAACGAAGTTAATCCAATTCTTAAATAATAATAGAATCATAAATCTGATTAATACTAGAAGTCTTACATTGTGTTAAGTACATTTAATTTCAAAACACCTTAATATTTAGTGTTATGAGAAATTAATATTTGAAAAATTAAGTTAATAAAACTCGTAATAAAAATTCAGCACAATTTATTAAGAACTTCAGTTAAATGACTTCATTAACTGGATAAGTACTCCTCCGGTTCAGTACCAAAATACCTATCACCAAAGTTACCAATTCCTGGTAAAACGTGAAATTTTTCATTTATTTCTGGATCGACAGCTGATGTGACGATGCGCACTTGAGGAAAAGCATATGCAATTGTATGCACCCCTAAAAATATTATCAATAATTTAGCATTTTACAATATCTAATTCAACAACATACATACCAGATTCAGCCATTAATAATGACACCAATAAAATATTTTCTTCAGGAACATCGTGATCTAAAAGTACTCGAATGGCCATCATCGCAGCTGCACCGGTAGCTACTGTAGCATCCATTAAAATTACCATATAGTCTTTAATATCTTTAGGTAGGCGCAAATAATAAAGCTAAATTTAAATAACATTAGTTTATAATATTAAAAAAAAAAATATTCAAGTTACATACTTCTGGTTCGCCAGTAAATCTATTTGTTTGAATCAAAATTTTTCCAATACGTATATCCTTACAAACATCACAAACTGCTTGTTCCATTGTTTCTCCAGCCCTCAAAATCGACACACCACATATTTTGTCACTAGCACATCTCTTACCAGAATATGGCACACATTGAGGGGTATCTACAATAACGTCCTAAATACAACACAACAGATTTAATTAACAAATTCACATAGCTATTTCTATTATTTTTGAAATTAAAAAGTAAAATAATATTGCTTACTTTGAATGGCAGCAATGATAGTGCAAACTCAATAACTAGTCTAATAAGCCGTTTGGAATAAAATATAAATTCATCCTTGGGTGTGTCCTTGTTTCGTATGAAAGTATGTAAGCCTTGTGTTTGTGGTGTAGATGGCAATAGATGAATAGAACTGGGTAGAGGTTGACCAACATAAGACATTGCAAGTGTTTCTCGTAATTTAAACCCTCGCTAAAACATAGAATAATTATTTATTATTTTAATGCCAGGTTGTATAAAAAAACTGATTAATATAATGGTTTAATAAAATTTAATGGACAAATCATGGGCCACTAAATCATGTTTAAGGAACTACTAGCTCACTATTGATTCGTTAAATATTTAGTAACTGTTTATGCAACCCAATATAAATAATTTTTTATAAACATGATTACATTAATAAAATGTATATTAATAGTTTAAATATTTAAGTACATTTGTTTTTTTTTATTATTACCTCATAAAGTTAATTTTACATGGAAAATTTAATCGTCATCTAACCTGCTACACAAAATTCACATTTAGTACTAAATGTAAGACCATAATTATTATTATTTTACAATTATGTGTATTATAATATTTATACAACCATTAACAATGATTGTACTACTATACGCATATCGGCCAATCACAACTTGTCTTTATTACACAGATAACATTTTTTTAAACGACCATAGATATTTACAAACAATGAATTGACATTATTTATCTGTCTTTATAAACATATTTAATGATTTATTAGTCATTTACATTTACTAGTAAATAATATAATGCTACCTAAAGTACAAATTAAATATAATGTATAAATATATATTTATATATTAATTTTACTTTATTACAAAAATAAATCATAAATCAAAGTTTAAATAATTAATAATAAATTAATAAATGATAAATAAATAATGATGATTATTTTAACAATATGTAGTGAAAATTATATTAAATTCATTGTATGGAAATTATTGTTAAGACAAAATTCTTATTTTTAATGGAGAAATTAATTATTAATACTTGGTTTTAACATGTTTTATTAACAGCAAGTGATTTGTCATTGCTTTTACTGAGTTTAAATAGTAGTACACTGATTTGCATTCTAGCAAAACAATAAGTGATCAATCATGTTCCCAGTTAATTATTTTTCATTATCACTTGATTTCTATAAAATCTGAAATTGTGATAGTAATTTCTTTAAATTAACATTTTAGTCCACCTCAGTACTTCACTAAACATTTTATCATATCTAAAATATGTATATTTTTTTTACAAAGAACTAAGAAGTTGTAAATAGATTAATGTCATTGATTAAATCAGAATTTGTTTTATATTGTGTAACATTTTTAAATATTCGAAAGTACAGAGTTCAAAACATAAATAGGTTTTTGTAATGATAGATGCACACTTACCCGAGGTGATCAAACGGGGAGGGGGTGGATAAGCTAGTGATTATAGCTTTTATATAGGTATAAAACAATAACACCATAAATTACATTTTAAATGATCAAATAGTGTATGTCAAAGAATCGGCCAAACCCCCATGACAAAATTATTTGACTGACAATGACATTTACTTACTATTAAATATAATACTTTTAAAATTATTTTTAAAAGATTATTATGTTCTTTTTTGTTGAATACAATAATATTTTATGTAACATTGTTTATAATTTTAAAAAAAATTAAATTTTATTTTTAAATGGGAATTCAAATATTAATACATGGTCTTAATATATTATATCAACAGTAAGTGTTTGTCATTGTTTTAGACTTTAAATAGCAGTACAACACAGGATTGCATGTGAGCAAAACAATAAGTTAAGTGATCAGTCATGTTTCCAGTTCTTATTTTTCTTTATTTCTATGAAATCTAAAATTGTGATAATAATTTTTTTTTTAATTATACAAAGCATTAGATTCACTTTAGCACCTTAGCAGTTTCCAAAAAAACGTTATCGTGTCTAAAATAAAAATTTTTATTTACAAATAAATGTCTTGATTAAATCATGACTTATTTTATATTGGCCTTTGCCTCATATTTTGAAGCAAAAAGTTCAAAATTTATATAGATTTCAATGATGAAATCAATGATGCAAGACTACATTACTGGTAAATATAATACTTTCATAAATATTTTTGGAAGATTATTAGGTTTTTTTTTTGTGTTCAACATATAAGTTAAATAATTAGATTAATAATACGTTTTAAACAGATGAATGTATTATAACTATTTTTTCTTTAATCATAAGAAATAAAATATAAATAAAAGTAAAACAATGAAATTTAATTCACTAATACTTATGATTACAAATAATTTATTTTATGTTTTAACATTTATATTATTATTTATTAATGTTTCTCTTAACTTCTCAACCAAAATGTCACAATGTTTGAAATTGCATAAAATGGAATCCTTTCATAATGCAACACTGTGATTTTGTCTAACCTATTTAAACATTTAATGTTGTATAGAGCCTTAAAACTAATTTCATCAATAGCTATTTTTTCAGTATAAAATTTGCATTGACATTTGTAAAAGAAGAAGCTACCAATAAATTATTATTTTTTTTAATTTACTATGACAAAAAAATATAAAATCTAAATAAATTTTATGAAAATTACTATCAAAAATACCTCTACAATATGATTTATATCAATAATCATAAGTGGACTATTAATATTAATTCAATTTAATACAAATTTAAAAATTAATATATTTTGAGAAGACAACCTTTATATTGGTTTT
Organism: Pentalonia nigronervosa; assembly: GCA_014851325.1. Taxonomy (NCBI): domain Eukaryota; kingdom Metazoa; phylum Arthropoda; class Insecta; order Hemiptera; family Aphididae; genus Pentalonia; species Pentalonia nigronervosa. The sequence goes on from JACXSJ010000583.1 coordinate 115,488, forward strand.
CTCAGTCTGAGAGTAAATTTATCATCTAAGTTCTCAAGTAGGTTTTTGTTTTGGTATATATGTTAGTATTAAAGTATAAAATGGTGTTATTTCATGAAATATCTATGTACTTTATACAATAACCAAATGAAAACTACATACAGTATAATATATAGTTTAATTAGATATTTTATACATCCCCTGTGATTATTCTGTTATATAGTGTACCTACATTGGAAGTAGTTATGAAAAAATAAGATTCTTGTGACATTGTATGAACTAGTTGGTGTCGTTTTTGTTATTGACAACAAGTACAATTAAATTGATTATTTTACTTGATAATAAATAATAATAACAATGATACACATATGCAGATAGTAGAAAGTAATTTAATAATAATAAATAGAAGGTATTCTACTGTTACACATTTCAAATTTAGGCAGTTAATAAATTTACTTAGTTTTAAAAATATTGTCAATAAATTACATTAAATAGAAATTGTTGTAAGTGCTAGTTTACATCTTCATACTGAAGTATTCTTATTGAAATTGTCAATTTGTCTATGTATCTTTTTGTTCAGATTTCCTTTTTGTCCTAAATTTATGTGAAAAATATTTCAAATATAAAATACATTATTATTTTTCAATGTAATCAATATATTTTAATAACAAAATAAAAATGTGATATTTACTCTTTAACTAGTTAATTATGAGTATATTTTAACTATTCTCAATAGGGGATTGTATAGGTTAGAATAACTAGTTATTTCATACAATTTGTAGATATAGTATTAATTAAATTTTTATGTAATAACTAAAGCAGATGGTTTAATTATAAAATAATAAATTTCATATTCAAACAGAACATACTAGATGATTCTTTTATTATAAACCACTTTTTATATATAATTATTTTCAAATAACAATTAATGCTTTTTGAACAAATTACATTTACATAATTATAATAAGTAATAAAAAAAACAAAAATATTCTAAAAAATTTTTTAATATTTTTTTTCATTATAATTTTTAAGTTTTATATTTTTGTAAATGATAACATACATTTTCGATTTCATATTGCAAAGCAGAATATTATTCAGAATAATTGAATATGTAAAAATCAAATTTTGGATGAGAAGTTTATAAGTTTTAACTTATAGGTATTTAATGTTTAGATGAGGAGAATAATGAACAAATATTTTAAAGGACTACTTTTATAATGCCACTCCACTCCCATCTTACTGTTTTGATTTTTGATTATGCAAAAAAAATATTTTGAAAAACATTAATTGTTTTTGAAATAATGAGTGATTTGTGATAAAAAAAAATCACTCTGTTCATCAATTAATATTGCTTACATTTCAGTATTTTACAAATAATGTTAGTTTATCTTAATTTATTTTTAACAAATTAGAAATATAAAATATCTAATTCTACATGATACGTTTACATAAAACTCAAAAATCTAATTTTTTTTTTTTAATTTAAGCAATAGTAATTTTAAATTTATCTATTTGATAAAAAACTTATTAATCTTACATAAAATGTAAGATTCATAATTAAACAACTCACCGCTTGTAGTTGTTTATGTACATGACGAACAATTAATTCTATAGCAACTGTATTATCTCCACCTCGAGGTACAATGATATCAGCATGGATCATGGACGGAGCAATATAATGTGAAAATGATGGTTTTACCATATTACAATACTGTTTTAAAACACCTTGGAGATCTCTACCTCGTTGAGATATATCTCTTTTAAGTCTCCGTGCTAATCTGATATCAGCATCAGTATCTACAAATACCTTCATATCCAACATCTATACAAATATAAAGTTAAATAATTATGATTATGCACATTTAAGTAGAAACTATAAAATTGGTATATTAGTTTTATATTAGCTGAATCTTTTATTGAAATTGAATACAAAATACTATAACATAATTTAGGTATATTTCCATCCTAAAAATTATACAAATAAGTTGAAAAATTCTTAGTGATATAGAAAACAAATATCTAGATATTTTAAAAATTTGTAATAAATATGTATTATTCTCAATCTTCAAACCTTGAAACTTTAAGAAATCAATGAAAATTTGAATATGAACATCTCAAACAATTTGAATAATTGAAAAGCATTATTAAATTCGGAATGATTAAAAATGACAGCAGATTAATTTGAATTTTTCATTAAATATAAATATTGTTTTACTATTATATTCTAAAATGTATTATAGTTAAATTTTCAAAGTTTGATTAATTTTAAGTAAAAATTAAGGTCAAGTTTGTGAAAACTTAAGTCTCAATAATATTTCTAAATTAATATTCAATTTTAATAAAATGTTACTAACCTTCAAAACATCTGTATTATAAAATGCCATAATTCCTTCAAATATTATGACATTTGCACCATACATTGTTTTCTAAAAAATATTAATAATATATAAAATATACTTTTTTTAATATTTTATACTTATTCATAGATAAAAATAACCAATATACATTAAAGATAAATACAAATTAAGTTAAATAATTTAGTTTAACATATATACTAAAACCTAATTTTATCAACATTCACCAATTAATACAAATATTAAAAATAATTTAATTTAAAATATTTTAGTTAATACCTAAGAAGCAATTTAATGCTTACAGTTTTAGTTTCTCTAGCGTGTGTGACAAAATTATAAATGGGAACTTCAACTTTCTTTCCATCCTTCAATCTTTGCAAAGTAGAAGTTAAGAGTTCAAAATCAAAAGCTTCTGGATGATCAAAATTATACTCATTATGGGCAGCTTTCTCATGTTGTTCCGCAGTTAACACCTAATGTTAAATTTATGGATTAGTTAAGTTGTTAATTTTAATAATATAATAGATATTATTATTAATAAATTAAACCTTATAAAATGAATCCATGCTAAGCAATACAACCCATGGTACATTTAACGATTCTATTATTTTTCTAGCCACAGTTGTTTTCCCAGAAGCACTTCCACCACATACACCTAAATATTGTATTGTATATAATATTTAATTAATTTTGTTAAGGATTTGAAGGTTTAGTGATATTGCACATGTGTTATTATAATTATATTATATTATATTATAACTATATAACATTTTGTAATCCAACAGAAATAAAATTTAATGATAATAGATAACTTACCAATAACAAATGGTTCTACTTGTTGTCCAGCAGTGTTGTACCACGGTGGTCGACCAGCTGTATAAATTGTGCGCATGTGAGACTGTAATACTGACTCTGTAGCCGTTTTTTTAGTTGATTGGCTGACAGAAGTTGTTCTTTGCCGTAAAGTTGACCGAGGAGATTTCACCAACACTAAAATAAAATAATAATATAAAATTAACTTACAAAAATACAGAGGAAATTAACTAATAATATGTTAAGCAATTAGTTGTGTGGAGAGATTGTGTCTTTTATTTTACCTAAGGCTTATGTTAATTTCAACAAACTAAACATGAAATTTTCCAATTCATAATTATGCAATTTCAAAATTAGATAGCATACATTATTACATACTCATTATAGAGGATCAATTTGTTGAATTCTTAAAAAAATAATTTTATCACTTTATAGTGTATATACTTAATAATTCTACTATATTATATTAAATGTACAAAATTTAATTAGAATAAATTATTACCCGTTGATGGCGCACTAGTCGACTGTTTAGATGGTGACATACTAGATGAAATTAGGCTATCACTTTCTTCGTCATCATTATCTAAAGCAATCGAAATGTCACCAACTACATCACGATATTCGTTCAAATCACTAAAATCAAAGGAAGGATTAAATGCATATTGTTTATCTATGATTACAGTATAACAATATTCTTATATCTCCTACATTACCTATACCTTATTTTTATTATTTTTTTTTTTTTTAATGTATGGATTTATTTTAAAAAGTTTTTTATTGATTTTTCATCAAAAATTACACACCATATTAAATGAATGTACAAAATTAAAATAACATATAGACTAAGTATGAATATACCTTAAATTAGGTACCCATCAAATTTATTAATTACAAAAAAAAATATAGATAAAATATAGAAAAAAATAACAATTGTGATCGTTGTGTTGAAAGCAATTGACTATTTTAAAAACCTATCTGTACTACACTCATTACATTCCATGACCTCCGACAGTCAATTAAGACTTAAACCGCTATTATTCGTACAGTAGCATACTAGGTCACAACAAACACTGTTACCAGTACACTTATGACCTATCATAAAATTAGTTATTACAGCCGACATAAATTACCTATCGGAGCTAGCAGAACTTGGAGGATCGAACGGTTGTATTTTAGCAGCCATCGTGTAACGCAAACCTAGCGCATAATATCATCGATATTGGTGTAAATGCTGACTAGTGGTTATCACAATAATGATCGAACATGAGCACCGAAGAAAATGTCAACTCGTCGTTGCGAACTGAATTCCCGTAAACATGTCTTGTAATTTGCGCGTACCGAATACCGATATAATAACAACAATATCGTAAAAACAACAGTACAGCCTTGCGGATGAAGACCGTCGACGTGCAATCACCACAGTATCACCACTCGAAGTCGGTTGACGATTGGAGAAAACTCGTGTGGAGAGGTCGCGGTAAACTCGTAACGGCGTGCGGTCGAGACGAACAGTACACAACTCTTTATATAATAGTATCATCATTCATCATATTTATATTTATCTAGATAATATTATGATAACAGATGACTGTAAAACGCGGTCCAATCTATTTACAACCGTGCCGTAAAATCACGGCCATAACCTATACATGCTACCATGGCTAAATATATATTTAGCCACGGACACTACAACTATATCCATAGTCGTAATAATATTTGTAAAAAAGTCGTAATAATGTAGATAACATCGAAAGAACTCGAAAATTGTCATGGAAAAGTCGCTCAAACCGTAAGTACGTGACGTTGAGACCACCAGGCACCAACCCGGCACCTATACAGACTTCTATACTTTCTGATTTCTACACCACTTCTGTACTTGTTCCACCGCCCGTCGCCACACGATATGTTTTTGGCTTAGTCCCTCAGGTGTATTGCTATGTTATATATTATAAATATGCAAATAGTATCTATTATAAATCTATGGTTCGTTCACAAGACGAATGGTCTATGGAAGTATGGAGTACGAACGACCGCGTAAACGTATACAGGTTACATAGGTAAATACTAAATGATAATAGAATATTAGAACCCCCAAAAGTCGCAACCTGCTGTTACTTAGCAACGACTCATAAATATAAACGTATAAAAATGACTATTGAAATTTAAAACGTATCAGGATCGATAAAATAGTTTGTTTTTTATGGACCTAGCACGCGTATTGCACAATAATTATGGCTAATAGTGAGTACCATATTATTATAATATTAATAGGTTATTGTAATTTGTAACTATATAATAATATCGTTAAACAAATATATTCGTTCATGAAGATATCCAAGGACAAAATATTCAAACTAAAATTTTTTTCCTTGAACGACATAACGTCGGTATTGACTGTAAATAAATTTTATAAAATATAAGTATATCAGTTTACTATATACAGTAAACAAGTTAATAATAATTATATCAATATATTATGTGGATATGTGATATTATAAATTATAATATAATCAATTATCAAATCTCACTATGCTCAGATCATGACTTACTGTGTATAATAGTCTAAGGCTCAAAACTTAAGTACAATCAATATTTGTAGGAAATTGGACATTAATATATTAAAAAAGGTGAGCAAGTGGACACCACTCTGCTGACTGCTGTATATTAGGTGCCATGTGGGTCACTGTAATGGATGTGTCAAATTTGACTTCAATATTATATACGAAAAACGATTTTGAACGATTCTGTCGACTGATAGATTGTCATATAGCATATAGATTATGATATATTTATATTGCTATTTGCTATTAAAATTTAAAGTAATTTAATATGTTTTTATTGTCTGTCATGATGTCATCACCTTTTGAAGTAGTAAAAATGCTTCAATTTCCTTCACATCGGAGCAACTAGACCTCTGAAACGTGGGGTGCTAAAATTGTAAACGCCTTACAGAGCTCCCCCTACTACTGCATTAATCAATAGGTATATTAAAACTTTTTATACACACGTTTCATAAAAACAAAATAAATACATTATCCTTTTTATTAATTCTAATTTAGATTTGGCTGATAAAATTTGAATATAAAACTCATATGAGTTTACCAGTAATATTGCAACCCACCGTAGCATACATCTATATAGTATCATCAATTAAGTATAGGGATTTGGAATAATTTATAACGAATTATTTTTATGACTTATGACTTAAATAGTTAAAATTTGTTTTCAGTAAATATTTCATAATTTAAAATTTTTAAAATTAATGGTATTTTGCTAAAATAATAATAATTAGACTTAAAAAAACAAGGGGTGCTAAATTTAAACTCGGGGATACTAAAAACCCTTTCGCACCATCCTTAGTTGTGCCAATATTTTTTCATCTGCATTTTTTATGATAGTAAAATGAACTTAAATGATACTCTAAGGGATCAAAAGTAAAAAAAAAATTAAGAAAAAACGGCAATTTTTACGTAAAACTAGTTTTTACCAAAATTGATTTTGTTTTTGGTGTAGAACAAAAAATAATAACCGTAGATTTATTAAGCTTTTACCGAATGTTTATAGTAGAATTTTCTATACACCATACAATTTTCAATTTATTTTAAAATATAAGAAATTTTCGATTTTTTTCGTTTTTTTTTATTGTTGAAATATTTTTTACGGCGTCGAAAAACTTGAAAATATCTAAGATATAATAATTTAACACGTAATGTCCAATACGTTTTTCTACATTTCACAAAATAAAAACAAGTTTAAAGTAAAATCAAACTAATTTTGAAGCGTTTGAAGTTGTAAACATTGAATATTCAACTAATACGATTTTCTTATTTTGTAGTAATTTGAAAACGAATAACCGCAAATACTTAATATAAGGTTCCTCGCCATTTTTATTAATAACAGTTTAAAAATATTAAAAATAAATTTGCATGATTTTTTTTCCAAGCATTTTAAATTAATATTTTGACAAAATTCGTTAAAAATCACATACATTTGCTTGCAGATTATTTTATAGTTAAAAAATGATAGGTACTTGAAACTTTTAAAGTATATTATTATATTTTATATACACAATGACATTTTCAAATGCAATGTTTTTGGTAAAAGTTAATTTAACCTACAGTATTACTAATAATAAAACACATTTCTTTAATACCAATAATATCAAGAAATATACCTAGTATCTAATATATACAATATAGTTTAGATGAATGGAGTAGTGGACAACATTTTGTGGAATACCCGCATACCACCTCACACTGCTCATCTAAACTTCATATACTTATAACTTATAAATTACTCGTCCAAAATTCGATTTTTATGTATCAAAATACTCAGAAAAAAATATTCTGCTTTGGATTATAAAACTAAAACTGTATGTTATAATTTAAAAAAGTAAAAAAACTTAAAAATATCTTTAAAAATGTTGTTTTGTAACGACTTTATACCATGTAACAAAAATATTTCCAAAAGCGTAAATAATTTTTGAAATAATGAGTGTCTTACGTTATTTTTCGTATGCAGTGATATTTATACAATCAATTATAATATTTATAATAAATTAATTAAACTTATAAGTACACAATAAAATATACATATATTTTTTTTTACTTAACAAGACCTATATGATTTTTGAAGAATCTTAGAGTAAGATCACCTATTACAAAATGATAGAAAATAGTATATTTAAGGGTTTGACATATAGGGTTTTATATTTTTGTATTATTTAACTTTAAATTAAACTTAAGAACTTAAATGGATATTAAATTATTTAGAAAAATATATATGTCTTACTGTCTTAGTTTCAAAAATAATATTTTCTATAATTTTGTGTGAATGCGTTGTGTATATGTTGCGCGTGGACCAGATAGAGAAAACAAATAACACTCTGACATGAGTGACATGCTTTTATAGTAAACTACTAAAATATTATAGTTAGGTACCATTCTTTTATTTTTCCAATTAAATATAGATATATTATAATAATATTAATATTTCTATTGTTCAAATTTCAATAGTAGCGCTAAATGCATTATTATTTATCATGAAACAAATAATATAATAACAGAAGTCATTTAAATTTTACATCTCTTTTGTCATAATAACAAAAATAACAATCTACTAAGTATTTTATATTCTATATTATTTTTGAATTTTTTCCAGTTACAATTGAACTTATAAGAAAACGTTCTGAACACAACGAAGGTGAGATCGGCACTTTGGAAGAAATATCTTTACATCAGGAAGATATAACTAAAATAGAACATTTACAAAATTGGTGTAAAGATTTAAAAATATTACTTTTGCAATCAAATTTAATATTTAAAATAGGTTAGTATAGTAATAAACAGGGTTGGGCAATCAGTTAAATGACGTATTAAAATTACGTTATCAAGGTACATTAATTTGTAACTTGTAAATATGTAACTACTAACTAGTAATCAGTTATATCTTACATAATTATAAATTATAAGACTTTTTTTTCTTCATCTTGAACCGACGACACTGCGGGAAGGCTTTCGCCTATTATATTACTAACCATTAGAGCAAGGATTTTTATACACTAAAAATTCATTAAATATGCATTTAAAAATATACATTTATGCTTAAAAATTAATAAAAATATACAACTAAATATGCCCTAAAAAAAAAAAATTGCATGCCCATATTACACTAAAAAATTACATTTTTTCTTTAAATATTTTTACTTTATTTTATTTTTTATATACCCATATTTTTAAAATCGTCCTTATATCAAATTCACAATTTAACATAATATTGTTGATCTTTATGCAAGAAAACTATTTACCAAAGCACTTAATTTTCGATAAATTATCAAAATATGCATTAACAACTTAATATATACTTTTATAATAAAAAATATGTCCTTTAAACCCGAAAATGCAAAAATATGCAAAAATGTGCACTTAAAACTTGAGTATCTGATTACAAACGTTGTGAAATTTATTGTGTACTTACTAAGCATATACGATTGAGTTAACCAGAAAAGTATGCAAATGCATGAAAGTCCTTGGTCCACTAATCACCTAATAAGTCCCCACATACAACAGTGGTAGGTTGGTAGCCTTAGATCATGTACTGTAGTACTATATAGTACATGATCTAAGGTAGTAGCGGTAAAATGCAGCAGAGACAATTTATCACTACTGCGGCAACCGCGACACCGAGCAGTATAGGTATTATAGTGAATAGTGAAGTGTCGTTTTTATGTGTATAACATAGAATATATTTTATTGGTTTTTAATTATTATAATTTAAAATCTTCTAAATGGTTTAAGCTTATGAATAATTTAAAAATATTTTTTTCTACATTAAATTGTCCTTGATCGAATTAATGTAATTCCATAAACTGTATAATTTGTAGTTTATATAGTTACACATTCATACATGTGCATATTATGTATTTAATTATTTAATTAATTATTTAATTTAAACCGACACGAGTCCTAAAACATAATATTATAAACATTGTGTGTGTAAAATAACAAACATAATACAATAAATTATAATATTTACTTAACTATATTGATTGTATACAATAAGACGACTTAGAAGTAATATAAAATACAAATCAAATATAACCAAAGACATTACCTGCAGCCATAAGAAGATTAGAAGGAGCGTTCAAGATATCATTTTTAGTTGAAAAAAGTGGATAAACATTTTTGAGATCTCTAGTATTAAGGCTATTAATTTTAAAACGGATTAAAAGAAAAATTTCAGGATAATTGATTGAACTTCATATCAGTTTTTGCAAAAATTTAAAGAGTGAAAATGTACAACGGTTGGAGAGTAGAGAAATATTTAAAAAATTTAAAACATTATTATATGTGACATGGAAAGGTCTGTTGATGTTGAATTTTAAAGAGATAAAACGTAGAAAATTATTTTGAATAGATTCTAGCATAAGATTTTGTTTTAGCGTATTATTTATTCAGATGAGAGGACAATATTTTAGATTAGAACGGACAAGAGAGCAGTAGAGAATTTTTAAGGGAATAGGATCTAAGAATGAACCATATGTACGTTTAATAAGCCCTATGATACGAAAAGCTTTATTTTTGATAATTTCAGTATGAGAAGAAAAATTAAATTTAGGATCAAAAATTATTCTTAAATCTTTAAATTGATTAACAAGCTTGATATTAGAGCCAGAAATTGAGTATTGATAGTTAACAGGATTTTTTAAAAAGTAAAATTTCATAAATTTGCATTTATGAATATTAAGAATAGATGATTTTCACTACACCATAAAAGTAAATTATTAATATCTAATTGCAAATGAAAAGCATCTTGTTCAGATTTTATAATTTTTACTAATTTGCCGTCATTGACAAAGAGAAGGATATTAGAATTAGTGATAACATTAGGAAAATCAATTATAAATATATTAAAAAGAAGAGTTGACAATATGTCACCTCGAGGAACACCAAAAGGAATATAGAACTGTGTAGAGGTAAATTTTAGATGTTTTACGATTTGGTGACTTCCAGAAAGGAATGATTGAAGTTAATTTAATAAAAAATCTGAGAACCCAAATATCTGTAATTTTTTAATACGAATTATATGATTAACGTGGTCAAATGCCTCAGCAAAATCAATCAGTATAGATAATATCAGTATGTGCATTAGATTCAAAAGGATGAAGGATTATATTTTTTACTAGAGCTAAATTATTACAAACAGATCGTTTGAGAGTAAATCCAATGATGATTTGAAAGTAATAAAGAACAAAAGTTTGATAATTATGACGAGATTAAAGTGAAAATAATTTCGGGATAATAGATAACTTAGAGATAGGGCGATAATTTAAAATTATTAATGAAGCGTCGCCTTTTTTAAAATTAGAAAAATAAAAGAAATTTTCTCGATGAACCTAAGACCTTGGAAAACATTGGAGGCTGAATTTAGTGAAATTTTCAAAGGGCGTATCTTTCCGTTAAATTTACCAAGTCGCTGAGTTGTGATCAGTTTGATGTCCAAAGAGAGTATAGTAAAAACACGATCGACTGTTGATATGTCCGAATTATTGGAGTCCTTGGATAAATCAGGAACATTAAATAAAATTACATTTTTAGAGTGGGCTTGAAGGTCAACGAAGTCTGAGAATGAGTCTTCATCTGAAGTGGTACGGTGAGTTCCAGAACAACATAAATTGTTATGGAGAAGAATATTGTCATATTTTTGATAGCGGTCAATTGAGAAAAAACTTCGGTGAATTTTGTTGATTAACGAGGTTTATCAATTTAGACTGTTCAAATTTTAAGACATTTAATTGTTTTAAATCAACTTACAATCCGATAAGGAAGTATTATGTGACTTTGTGTCCGGTTTAGAAATCTTAGATTTTTTTACACAGTTTGGGCACGACCAAGTTTTTTGATAGAAATTAAATAGTCAAGATCATTTTGATTTAATTGAATGCATTGCAAGTGAAAAATAGTAAATATCATTAATCGATAAACAAGTAATAGATCCGGTTTCACCTTGTTTCAAAATAATTGCAGCACAGATAACGCATAAAATTATTATTAATATTGGAAACAACAATACGAGACGATACAACAAGTAATAGACGTGTATACACGATAACGGTTAGACAACATGAATACATATATGAACATTCAACATTCTCAAGAAACAAATTAGAGTGTAATGATGTTAAATCGAAACAAATTGCCATATCGTTACAAAACTATCGATCTAGAAGACACATGTGTATATGGTGTGTACGATACGTATCGCCGGTATCGGACTCAGACTTACCGTGTTGACAGATATACAGGTATCATGCATAGAATGTGTTCATAACTGTATACCACGGACTAGAATATATCTTAGTCCGTGCTGAATATAATAATTACTAACTAAAATACACTAGGTATTATAGTAATAACGGATTGTATAATTAAATTATTTACACAATAATAAAAAAAAAACTATGAAATGTACACATATTTACATGTATGAATATGTAATTATAGTGTATTATACAACCTACACAATTAAAAATGGGTTATGATTTAAAATAATAAATGTATTTAAAAAAAAAAAACATAAATTATCCCTAGGTATACTACCGGAGGTTAGCATCATGTGACCGCAGCACAGTCTGTTGCTGTTTAATCATGCGACTTATTACGGGACGATTTTTAGAGTGGGCGACCATATGACTGTACGAGTTTGAAACTTTGGTCACAGAATGTCAGAATAGATTAAATTTATAATGTAGAGAATATATTTTTTTTACATCGTGATTAAAACCGGTGGCGTGGCGAACCTGAAATTATTTAGAGGCTAGTCTAATTCACCTATCATGCTGCAGCACCAATACCCGGATAAAGGCGTATTCGTTGTCATATTTCACTACATCCTGTTTTTTTTTAGTTATTACTTAAATACTAAAATTAATACCAAATTATCAATGTTTGTCCATTACTCACCCACCACCCCTTAAGAATCTGAGAGGCTGCTGCCTCTCGATTACCCCCTTTGCCACGACACTGATATTTAAATCTATAAATTAAATCTATTCTGTGCTTTGGTAATTGGTGTCCTTAATCCTTATTCTAGTCTTCGTAATTCGTTTTTGATTTATATCATGATTATAACTTGTCAATTTTGTTTTATATTATGTCTAGAAACTGTTTTTTTTTAAATTATATCTTTTAGTTTAGAAATTGTAAATTCTTGGAACTACATCTGCTAGATTTAAAGATTATTTGGTTTTAAAAAAAACATTGCATAGTAATTATTTATAAGTTTAACTACTAAGATATTAATAAATAAAAATTAATTAATAATAAAAAACCAATAAAAATTAAAGTGAAAAGTCTTATGCCGACATGCAGTACACTTCACTAAGATATAAGTTTTGAGTTATATAAAGCATAAATGTTATAATGTTATATTTAGGTTAACAACTTTTTTTTTTTATAGTGTAATTTTAACATGGTTATATACTATTATATATTATAATGGTGGGCGATATTGTAAAAAATATCGTGCAAACATGTTTGTATAATAATTTCTAACGTGTATATAGGCTACACTGTATAAATTGTAAACCATAAAGACATGAATATTCGAGTAAGCTGTAAGCACTGTAATACATGGTAATAGTCTATAAAATCTTATCATGAAAAATATTTTGTTTATACATTTTTGAGTTCATTTTTTTAAAATCATTCTTCATATTAACTAAAGTTTAAATAAATTTACGTTAAAATTTATGCTATTAATTATTTTTAAAAAGTGATTTAAATTTAAGATTTGAATATCACAACAATACGCTTGAACTTACTTTCAAGAAATATAATATCAAGTACTTAAATAGTTATTTATATTTTATGATAGAATATTATTCTATGATTTTATGCTTTGTGAATGTACCTATTATAATTAAATTAAAAAAAATTGTTATAAACTAATAACATTGCTTTAGAAAATGGAAGAAGATATTAAGACACCAGATATCAAACCAGTGATCGTTGAAACCCCAAAAGAACCAGATGATAAAAAGACTAGTTTGTGTGTCGCATTGAAAATTCTCAAAAAGTATAACTTAAATTCTACTGCTGAAACTTTAAAAAAAGAAGCAAATTTAACAGATTCTGCATATAATACTTCAGAACATGATGTTAATAATGCATTAAATATATTTAAATCTCAAGGAGACCCTTCAGTGTATGAGAATGCATATATAACTCTATCAAAATTCGTTGAAGCATCATTAGATATTTATAAACATGAGTTGGGCTGTGTTTTGTATCCAGTGTTTGTTCATATGTATTTGGACCTTGTTTGTAATCGTTATGAAGCTGAAGCTTTAAAGTTTATGAAAAAATTTGGGCCCGGACAAGAATCTTACTATCAGGCTGACATTCAAAACTTGGCTATAATTACAAAAAAAGAAGAATTAGATGATAATGCATTGATAAGCGGTTACAAATCAAATGAATTTGTTGTTCGAATGTCTAGAGATACATTATCTCTTTTGAAACGGCATTTGAAAGAAAAAAAACAAACTGTCTTACTAGATATTGTTCAAGAAAATTTGTTCTTTGATGTATATGAAGGAATAGCTAGAAACAAACAACAAATTGATGCGGTGGCAGGAGGTATGATCGGAGAAGGAACTCGACAAGACAATAAATCTAGAGTGTATTATGGGTTATTGAAAGAACCAGATTTGCAAACTGCAGCAGCTACAGTTAACTTAGATGAAGATGAAGAAGAAACTCAAGAGAGTGAAAAACCAAAAAAAAAGAAATCAAAGTCTAATCCTTTATTATCTAAAAAAACTAAAATTGATCCTAATGCTCCACCATTAGATAGAATGCCATTACCACAATTGAGAGAGGTAAATATATACATAATTATTATATAAATGACAAGTTTATAATTTATAATAGGTACCTTAAACTTAATATATTAAATCGTAATTTTTTCTAAAATGTTAGAATTTGTTTGAAACCTTTGAAATGGAATATCTACATACAATTTAATACAAATTTGTATCTTTAAAATTTTGACTATTAATGACTACAATGTAAACATTTTACTGTGAATATATTATAAATGTTATACCTATTATCTAAATTGGAAAAAAGAATAGAAAATTATATACAATTTATGAAGACTTCAAATTTTAAATTATTATGTAAAATTATCTATTTTTTTTTTTTATTAAATTACAAAAATTAAATAATTTTGTTTATTTATATACAATTTAAATCATATTTTATTTTTAGAGGTTTTTTTAGTAATTTGGGTTATATGTCTATATCCAATGAAAATAAATAATATTAATTTAATATTTTATTTACAAAATGACTACAATAATTTATTTTGTAGTAAAAATCATTATTTCTACATACAGTGTCATTTAAATTTTAAAACTGATGGGAATCTTATATAATCCTTGCCAATTATGTAACTCATTAATAATAGTGATTTAATATTAAAACATTTATATTTTTCAGATTGATAAAAAAATTAAGGTTCAAGCAGTTTTAGATTCTGCTAAACGAGTGACATTAAACCATGAAACATTACCTTCTATATGTTGTTATACATTATTAAATTGTTCCAATGCTGTGAATTGTGCAACAATTAGTGATGATGCAACAATGTTGGCTGTAGGAATGGCTAATAGTAGAGTACGTGTATGGAGCCTAGTACCTCAAAAACTACGTGCCATGAAAACTGCTGATCAACTGCTAGATATTGATTTGGAATCAGATGATGTAATGCATAGGATACTTGATGATAGGTCAGCTGAAACTACTCGTACATTACTTGGACATTATGGTCCTGTGTATCAAGTTTCATTTAGTCCTGATAAAACATTATTGTTGTCATGTTCAGAAGATTGTACAATTAGACTTTGGAGTTTATTATTATGGTCATGTGTAGTTGCATATAAAGGAAGTTATCATCCTGTATTTGATGTAAAATTTAGTTTACATGGTTATTATTTTGCAACTTCCAGTAGAGACCGCACAGCAAGACTATGGGCAACAGATAATTATCAGTCATTAAGGTTATTCAGTGGTCATTTTTCAGATGTAGATTGTTGTCAGTTTCATCCTAATTCAAATTATATAGCAACTGGATCAAGTGACAGAACTGTACGTTTATGGGATTGTGTTACAGGAGAACAAGTACGATTAATGACTGGCCATAAAGGAGAAATTTTGACATTGTGTTTTTCTAATGAAGGACGAGTTTTAGCATCAGCTGGCAATGATTGCAATGTACTTCTATGGGATATTGCACATGGACATTTAGTTGCTATGCTTACTGGACATAAAGGACCTATTTATACAATTACCTTTAGTAGAGATAGTACTATATTAGCAACTGGCTCTCATGATTGTAAAATAATGCTCTGGGATTATTCAAAACTTTTAGAAGATCTCTCGTTGGATGATATGAACGTGCATAACCCAACTGTTATGAATAATAGTTCCAAGTACTTACTTCGAGCATTTGGTACAAAGAACTCACCAGTTATACATCTGTTTTTTTCAAGGCGAAATATTATGTTTTGCGTATGTTCATTCAATTCTCCTCAATCAAATTAACTATTAATTTCCAAAAAAAAATTGTTGTACTAAATTTATCTTTCAGTTAATTATTTAATAGTGTTAAAGTTAAGTACAAGTTTGTATAAGTAACTATTCTTTTTTGTGGTATTTGTAAGTATAATTTATTTTCTAAAATATATTTTTATATATTTATAGTATGTGTAATATAATTTATTCATAAAAATGCAGTTATTTTTTTACAATATGATATTAAGAAATTATTTTTTATTTTTATTTAACTGTTAAAATACAAAATGCATGTTATATTTTTTGAATTAATGCAAAATTGTGAACCATTAAATATAAATGTATATATTAAAGAGACTATTTATTAAATGTTTTACAAAATGAAACATGTTATAGGACATGGCCCTATAAAGATATGGATCACACATGCATGATAAATTAATAAACCAAAGATACAAGGCTTAAATTCTTTTTTCAAAAAATAATTTTTGGTTGATTTATTTGAATAATTGAAACAAATATTACAGAGTAAATAACTACTAACAATGACTAAAAAATCAATAATTTTAGAACTTTAAAAATTGTAAAAATATTTGAATAAAATTTAATATGATAATACTAGTTTTATGGATCCTCTGACGTCTGACCTTAATTAATGCTTATTTTATACAACTTATAATTTTACATTTTGAAAACCCAAATACTGGTTAATTAAATATATTTATATTATTCTATACTCCATTCATGTTAAAAAGGAACTTTGGCAGCCAATTTGTGCGCAGGGGCAAGGCTTAATTACATGGCAAGTGTATATATGGTTGTCTCAGGGTGAGGGGGGTTGTTGATTGACCACCATTCGACAAAAACTGGTCACCGCCGAGGTTTCCTAGAATAATATAAAAATATTTAATACTAACAGATATTACTCGTTTAATATGAATTTAAAAATCACAGTATTTTATTTATAAAAATAGAAGTTTGAACTACAGTTAATTGTGTTGGTTAATTCCATAAAAAAAAGGTATGTTTATATGTCTGGGCAATGACAAACCTGTGAATTAAAATTAATTTTTTGATATGCGTGTAGTGTAATTGACTTAATTTAAGGAATATCTCAGAAAATTACTATTGATCAATAAACCATATATGCACTTATATAGAATATACCAGGAGGAGGGGTCACCAAATGACAAATTTTATTCGGCCCCAAGCCAATAGACTAGGGAAGGAAGTAAAAACCAATAATATGTTTTAGTGTTATAATTTATCATTTTTGTTTATTGGTTTTACCAATGGTAACAGATACTAATTTTAAAGCATATATTGTCGCTTATATTATTTTTAAATTTTTAATTGGGTGACTGCCCATTACCTACACATCTACCTCTACGTCAATCCATCAATAACCAGTTGACGTTTTTTTGAGATCCCGGCTCATCAAAAAACTTGAAATGATGAAAATAGTGTGCACTAATCATATATCTAATTTCAATCAGTTAATTGAGAGCAAGACTTGTCATTTTTCCCACTAAACAATTTTTTTTTTTATTATAATTATAAATAATTTTTATTTTGCATTGTTTAAAATATTTATATTTAGTAATATTAAATTATATTTTTATTAATTATAATTGTTTAATAATATAGGTATTGTTAAAAATATGTATCTACCTACGACCTATCTACTTAAAATTTTGATAGTCCTTCAAAATTTTCAATATTCCTAATGTGGTACTTCAAAAATATCAATTAGTGACCTATAAAATACGTTCTACTTAAAATATATTTGATTTCAGAAAATTTGAACAAATTAAAGAAATTGGAATATTTAAACTTGGCATTAAACTGTATTGAAAAAATAGAAAACTTGGACCGATGCGAATCTTTAAACAAATTAGATTTGACAATGAATTTTATAGGGAAACTTGATAGCATTGAATCGTTGAAATATAACACACATTTAAGAATATTGTAAGTAAACTCTTGTTACTTTTAGACTTATGTCTTAAGTTATAACTTTACATTATCGATAACTTATATTTATCGAACACAAAAGTGTTAGTAGTTACTAAGTAGACACTAAGATACTTATTACTTATCAAAGTACTTATTAAGTAGAGTGAACTACTAAAAATTATATTAGAATTTTTGAGAGCTATATCCTAACTCCTAAACACATCTCCAAAAGCGAGTAGTCTGACATTCATTACATAATATCGTGAGTGTTCATTAAAAATTCAAAAACAATAGTCACAAAATAATATTTTTTTCAGAATTATTGAGTTTTATACTGTATAGTATTCAAAATATTAACTTGGTATACTTGTAGTTTGTACTAAAAGAGCGATACCTACATCAATAACTTTGCAATAGTAGAGTTGGTCCGAAAATACATTTAGAATTTAAGGTTATCTGGTTAAGCACTTAAGATAATATTTAACTCAATTTAAGGAACCCGTGTAGGAAATACAGAGCAAAGTTCAGTTCAGTTATTTTTTTTTTAAGATAGAGAACGCATGTGACTGTGACATGTTATATAAAGAGATTTAGATTTTCATACATTTATTTTCATTAGCAAGTACTAATAATATAACCTATATATTAGTATAACCATGTATCCAACTAATTATTATTGGAATAAGCCTTTCAAATAAATATGATCAGATGATCTTATTAAATTTGAATTATAATTATTATTATCTGTATAATAAATTGGTATGACAATATATATGCTATATTTAATTTGAAGGGGGCGGAGCCCTTTTCATTTAAAAACAATATTTATGCGTACCCCTTCTAATTCTAGCCTATTCAATAAGACATTATTCAAGTACGCACATTTTTTATACACTATTGAATCTTTCTAATTTTTTTCCTAATTCAAGCACTGAATATATGTAAACGCAATTAATGAAAATAGTAATTAATATTATTTATTTTTATTATTGTTTTTTTTTTTTTTGGTAAGTTTATATGAGAAATGAGTTATTTTGATATAAAAATATGAAATAAATTAAGTAAATTGCGAGTGACCTCTTGAGAGTTGAATAGAGCTAGATTTACTCACAGTTATTTTAGGTAGGTACTTACCAAAATCTTGAGTACAGAAAATCTTGTTCTGCAGTACAGTTTTCCCTCAACCGACAGGTGACGACAGTGTTTGCACAAATCGTTATATTTATGTTTGAATTTGTTTAGGTATCTCACTGGAAATCCTTGTACGGATTACGATGGATATCGCGAGTATGTTATTGGAATTTTACCACAAATTGATGTACTTGACGGAATTGATGTGACTTCATTTGATAAATTAGTCGCCAAACAGCAATTATCAAATGTTACACGTAAAATTATTGACCAACAAAAAACTTATGAAAGTAAATTTTTGAAAATAAAAGATAAAAATACGTGTAATGCAGTTGATATTTAAAATATTTATTGAGTTATAAGTACTGTAGTACTGTGTTAGAATAATTTGACTTTATTTCCATTTTAGATTTCAGAATAAAACAAAAAAAGTCATCAAAATCTTTAAACATTACCGAGGAAACTTTGGAAACGTACGAAAACAATTACGAAGAATCAGATGAAGAGTATGTATAAAAAAAATAACAAGTACTTACGTACTATTGTAGAATACTCGTAATAGCTTAGATGATGTATAAGTGTGTTAGCCATTAGATCATTAGGAAATTTAAAAACTTAATAGATTAAATAACATATAGACATATCATAGGCGTACAAGTATTAGTAGAAGTGCCTCAACAATAATAAATAGATGCAATTGAATTTTATTATGTCTCACATAATTTAATATTACTCATAAAAATGTATTTAAAAAAAAATCATTAAAAATAAATGCATGATTGATTATTATAATAATTAATATAGTACTATCTTAATTCGTAGTGTCATCCATTGGCAGTTGTTTTTTTTTGTGTTTATCTAGTGCTATATCACTGTACTCATGACTCATAATATTGTTTCTTATTTAATATTGCAATTTATTTTGTATTGTGGATGCTGGATGGGTGTATAATGTATATGAATGTGATGTTGATTGGAGAACAATGGTCTAAAATCCAATTTAAGTAAAAACATTTATTTGTGTCACAAAAATGCATTTTTTTATAAACTTTCAATTAAGTCTTTTATTTGTATAAATTATTGAATCATATAACTATTTCATTCACTTATTATTCCCGTTATAAACCGTTAGTGAAAATAAATACAAAAGAAGAATGAACATTTCAAGATAATATTCAAATGGATCTAAGATACTAACAAAAATATTTGAAAAATATATATTTTCATTTACACTTTTATACTTAGCTGAGAGTCGAATATTGTTGTTTTGTCAAATTGTTATCAAAAAAACTAGTACTTCGTAATTTTAATATGGAACGATTCTCTCCAATAATGAAATGTTGTAGGCTTTTTTAATTTTTAAGCCCCTAGCAAGTGCTTTTATGGTCTTTTAGTTAAAAAGATACACTTCTATTTCTAGGTGAATAATGTGTTAATTTCTTTGCTCGTAAAATTTCAGAAGAAGAAAATGTATTCGTTATTTTTTTATTTTATTTCTTTTAGATCTTTAACAACTATCATCGACATTTTTTATGAATCTTTCTGTGATTTTGTGTGTGCCTCTATAGGTAATTTAAATTTTGTTTTAAGCCATTCGTTATTAGTTTGAACAAATCTTACATAATTGCTATGTTTAGCCCAAATTCTATGTAAAATCTACAAAGTAAACTTTAAAATTGTTTGATTAGCGCATATTTTGTATAGCGAATCTCATTTATCATTTTCGTATCGAACTCTAAAAATTTCAAATAAATATTTTCTAGATTTGATAGAATAAAGATTTGATGGATTTGAATAGACCTCTATTTTTAATAATTGATATAAATTATCATAAAATTAACAGTGAGAATAAGAATTATTATAATCAAAATTGTCTTCGATTCCCTAATTATTTATATCGACGTTCCGCTGGAGCTGGCTACAAAATAAAAAATATTTAAATTACAGATGCGAATGGATGCAAACCAAATTTTGGAATCTTATACAATAGAGTGTGTACTATATTAACTGTATATTGGTTAACGATTATTTTTGACTATTTTATAATTATACACTTCGTAATATTTATATACTATTTTTATAAATTTGTTTTATACTTAAGACCACAAAAACACATTAAATTAATTAATTTAATATAATTTAATTAAAATTAAAAACTAGGTAATCTAGATTTTTGAAATCTATTTCCAATACGAAACAAAGTTAAATTTAATCAAATAATGAATTATATGCGTAGAATGAAGGACAGACATCAAAAAAGTATATTCAATAAAATAACGATAGATAACAATAAATATTAAGATATTATTTTATTATTCTTATTGCCTGCGACAATTGTTAAGCTCAATATTATTTGGGACACTAATTTTAACTTCTGTAGGATATATTAATATAGATTATACCATAAAATATGATTTTCAATGTACTTTAAAAATGAACTTTTTTCCACCTAAATTGGATTTTAGAAAACTATCGGAATTAATAAATTACATCTCCCAAAAAAGTCACAGTTATATACCACATAAATTGCGGCCCAGGTATTTTGAATCGTAGATACGTAAATTGCATCAATGCATCCCCGAATGTTCTGTTTATTTCCAGTCAGCAAAACAATTTAAAGATAAATAATAATTTACGATGTAAATAATATATTCAATAATATAATATTAGTAGCTGTCATGCGTGCATTTGATCATCGTAGCTCGTGTCCAGTATTCAGTATACATACAGAAATATTGAAACAACAAATAAATGAATAAAAACCTAAAAATTGTTTAAAAAGAAAATCCGTTGACGACATGTTTACTAGGCTATATAAAATTATTCATTCTGAATTACAAAATGTTTATATTGAAAATTATTCTAAATTTTGTCAGCAACTCTTTTAGAATTACACGACATTTTTGACAATAATCAACATGGAATTTAAAACAAATAATAAAAAAATGTTATTACTTATTGTATTATTATTTTTAATTATAAACAACAAGCCCAATTTTTTTAACCACACCAATATTATTACAACTATATTGTTAGTCTTAGTTTGAAAAATTGGAAGAAAAATTGAATATGTTTTTAAAATAATCTGGGAATTAATCTGAATATTATACGAAAGGTATTTCTTAACAACCCGGGAACCAATATTCGGACGTTTCGGAATCAATTCGGACACAACGCGCAATTTACAATGACCCGGAATGGGTTACTGAAATGTGTGCGTATATAGTAGGTTTATAGTATATACATATTATATACTTGTGTGGTAATGTGGGGTGATAACCTCTACACCATCTTTCAAGACAAGCCGAAGTAATAACGACAATGTAATATAACAAATAAATGTGACGTAAACATTTTGTCAGATATAAAAAAATGTTTAAAGTTAATTAAAATATGGTGTGGGATTTGTTGTGAAAACAATTGTGGCTATAATTGGTATTATACGGCTTTTATTGTTTAATTTGTGTTGTATAAGTTTGTAGTATGTACCTATATGGCCATATATACAATTTACTTCCTTAACTTTTAGTTTTTGGAATCAACCCAGTGAAAACACTCCGGAATGTCGCGTTGAGATGGCGTTTCACAGCAGACGAGCTCAACGAAAGCAAGATGAATTGAAAAAAACACCCAAAAAAGAAACGTGGACTCCAAAATTGTTTGCCGAAGACGGTCGTCCGTATAATTTAAACCAAGCTAAAGTGCCTTATAAATTGGAAAATGAACACAACAGATACGTGCTTACTGTTCATGTGTACAAGTAAATCAATGTTATAATAACGCTTGTATTGCTAACACATTAAAGTTATTAAATTATGAAGTTTTATAATGCACTCACAAACCTAAAGCAATATATAATCATTTTTTTTTAGTTTTAAGCTAAACAAATATTTAAACACATTTTAGATTCTAAGCGGAGTAATAAATGTATTGATTTTACAATGATGTGTGATTTTTATTGTGTGTGTGCATGATAATTAGTAGATAAAATGATTCGATATTCAACTTTGAGGGTGATTTTTGATCTAAAATTGGATCTAGTTTGTAGGTACACATGAGATGCCAAAATGGAAAATTCTTAGTACTTTTTAAAATATTTTGGAAAAACAAAAAAAGTGTAGGAAAATCGGGAATTTTTTGAGCAAAACCAGTTTTAAAAAAAAAATCTATTTTGTTATTTTGGTGAAACTTGAAAAACAAGTAATCATAGATACTTGACATTTTCATCAAATGTTTATACTAGTATTTTTTACCTATAGTATAATTAAGAAAAATATTTACACTTTTTAAGCTATTAAAGACATTTGAGATTTTCAATTTTTTCTTTACTATGATCCAATTGATAATAGATAAGGTGTGATTGATTCATATTTGATAAATAGTATTAAATTATTATTGAAATAATGAAGTTAAATAATATTTGTAGGCTATAGTGTTAAATAGCAGCTGTTATTTATTAATTATTCGTATATCGTATTTATTATTATCTTCATAGTTTAAATTCTTTATATGTAGAATTCTGGATTCAAAGCAAGAATCCAGTACCCAACGCCCTCCCTCCTATCATCTACAACCTAGTTTGTAAGGTGGATGAAAAGTTTGTACATTTTACCTATTACCCTCAAAAACTAAATGGTTTATATCATAAGCACCTCTCAATACAACTACTGAGACCAATATACATTAAAATAGATAATTATCTATATAATAGTTAAATATTCACATTTACAAATATAGTTATTATACTTTAACATTATTAGTGCCTAGATAAAATACATCACAAATTACAAACACAATAAAAGATCCACTTTACATAATTTTAATCCTAATTGATTAAGTACTTTTTCATGGTTAGGTTATTTTTAGGGCGTAAAATGTTATTGGATAGTTTATACTGTAAGTTATATATTTACATTTTGTTTAACATTGGTGCGTTGCTAATTTGCATCGTCACTCCACAACAAAATAATATTCGAACGCTCAGTGGTTGATTTTTGTACCACAATGTAATATATAATATAATATATTTTAATATATTTGTGTAATAATGATTATTGATTTGTTATTAGTGTTTATTATGAAGTAATAACTAATACTATCTTAGTTATGTAAAGCAAGCATAGATAATTCAGTATTTTTTGTATTATTTCTATCAAATATACTATAGTAGGTACCTATAAATATTAAATAATAATAGTTAAATTAATAGTTATTTGTAGTTAAATAAATCCATAAACAAGCTTAAAAAAATCATGAAAGGAATATGACACCCAAATGGCCAAATCCCCCCCCCCCCCGTAATTACACTACTGGCAAGTAGATATTTAAAGTTTAGACGACAAAGTAATGGACCAACATTTTTAAGAGTACCTGTGATGTGGCTCTCATAATTTAAAATTTATAACTTAGACTAACCATTGGTTTGAAATTCGATTTTTACCTATATATATATATATATTAAAATTTTCAGAAAAGTATTGTTTTTCAGAGTATGAAACAACTTTAAAAGCGATAATGTTTAGTTATAGTAAAAATAATGTTTGTAACGACATTGCATTTTGTAAAATAAATACATAGGCGATTACGTACTTCCAAAAAACATTTAAATAGGTACTCTTGTCTCCGAGATAACGATAGTTAATTGAAAACAATCATGCTGTATCTATAATGACATTTAACGCTTAAACCTTTCGGTTTAGGTTCATGGACACTAGTGAATTGGACTTGGACGTTCAACCCACGTACGTGAGGGTCACGGTACGGAAAAAGATATTGCAATTGGCGCTGGACGATGAAGTAAGAGTGGACGAATCCAATGCGAAACGGTTGATTGGTTCGAAACTATTAGAAATAACCATGCCTAAAGTAAATAATCGTTGCGTATAATCGATAAAAAAAATAACGTGTACCAATGATGTGTTTATTTTTTTATTGTGTATAATATATCAATATGTAATATATTATTTTTTACAGGTAAAACAAATAATCTGTCCAGTTGAAAAACAATGCGCCAAGGACAACGATTTTCGCAATGAAAAGTAAAGTAGAATTATTCTTGTTTGTCATCAGTCATTACTATCTATTAATCTAAATAGCATATATAGCCATGTAGGTACTATAATACTTGTAGGTAGTAACCAATGGGTACCTAGGTAATTATATTACATGGATTATAATCTATATAATAATTTATAAACAAATCGTACAGAATAGTCTATATTGATCAGTGATCACGATTGGATTAATTAGTAGGTAAATATTTATATTTTTGACAATCACATGGCTGCATGTATTATTAGACTCAAATTTATTTTTACTATTTTTTAAAACATGCATGGCGTTTATAGAAAGACGTACGTTTATGGTTTATGATATTATTTATTCCGAGTTCCATAATTCTAAGTCGAGTACGCTCTATTATATAGGTAGGAAATTTAACCAATATATTTAACATATACGTATTCGTTATCCATAATATGACCTATATTATTGCTATGTTAACATGAATAGGTATCCGGACCTCTATTGCCCCCTTCTCCTTCGTAAATGCGCCACTGTACTATACATATAATGAATATTGTATGGTTCAACATAGTACAATCATACGTATAGTACCTACAAACAAATGGTATTTTTTATATAGAGATAATTATTTGATTTATAGACAAGCTACAAGCACCCATGCTTTGCATTGGATATATTATATTTTTATGGATAGGTATTGAGTTTTAATGATAAATGTGCTCAAATTTTTTAGTAAATCGAAATTAACAGATGAAGTATTAAACAGCCAAAAACAAGTGGAATTTTGGAATATAACCAATTCATCAACAAGCGTGAAGAAAATTGAAAACAAAAAACTTAAGGATTTCGTCGACAATTCTGAAGTACCGCCTTTAGAATGAAGTTCAGGCCGGTTGTAGTTCCTAATATCTACCACAAACAATATAAATA
Organism: Pentalonia nigronervosa; assembly: GCA_014851325.1. NCBI lineage: Eukaryota > Metazoa > Arthropoda > Insecta > Hemiptera > Aphididae > Pentalonia > Pentalonia nigronervosa. The sequence goes on from JACXSJ010000583.1 coordinate 141,751, forward strand.
TTTTATTTACACTATAATTATAGTTAACTAATTTTTGATAAAGAGGTACTTGATAGAGTGAATACAAATATAATAATTTATTTTTTTTTTGCTTTAAATAAAAAAACTATATAGATATTATATGCCGACAATGTTTTATGTTATATTTTATATAATATACAGTTAACCTAAATACCTAATGGCTATTTTTAATTAACCTCAGTTATGATGATGGTTTAAGAAACTAATGTTTAACAAAATGTTTATTCGTTGTAAAATAGACTTGATATTATAGATAGCCTGTCTACGCTCAGAATCGTTTTTTTTCGTAATCAATGATTTAAAATTATTGAATCCAATCAAATTTAACTTGTTCATTTCAGTGGCTCACACGATGCCTATAGGTACAGGCTACAGCACTGCTGAGATATCAATGTATATGATCCAAGGTATAAAAACCTACTTGCCTATCTTTTTTTTAGTATGATGACAGCATTATCAATTATCAAAAGTTTATAATTTGATTTTATAAGTACCTATTCTATATTCCATTTTTTCATAACAATA
>JACXSJ010000583.1:142396-210491 GCA_014851325.1 Pentalonia nigronervosa
AACTCCGGGGGGGGGGGGGCAACAATTTTGTTTTGTCGACATTAGTGCCTGTGGAAATATTTACTAGGAGAAGGGAGTGACGGGACCAAATAGGTGTACATCATTATTAAATGATTTATGAATCAATATCATCTATAATACTAGACTAATATTATATTGAATTGAATAGGTACCTAAACCTATTAAAACACTATCTACCTATAAAAATAAAAATTTCAATAAAACAAGAAGACAAATATCGCTAATATTAATATTTTATTTGACTTTTCTTATCGAATCGTAGGCATTGATATTAAAAAAAATTATTCTATCACTTATAAAAGCAACTTAAGGCTTAGATCTTCTAAGAACGTGTTTAGGATTGTGGGTATGGTTATTAGTTATTACACAGAATAGATTTAATAATAATTATTCTATTTTGTTTGTTTATAATTGTTATCAGTGTATAAAACAATTTATATTATAACTTTATCCACAGATAATAACTTAATTACTTTACTGCAGCCCAATTGAGCACAGTTTACCTTTTTCACGACCCGATTGAGCAAAATATGTACAAAGTTGCCATTTTTATTAGGTATTTATAAAATAACTATATGTCAATATTTTTTTTATACTCACTTAAATATTTATGTCATAATATATATATATATATATCATAAATAAATCACACATTTTAAAGTGGTATCCCTTAATATTTATTTCCCACTTTTAATAAATATTTAAGTAAATCTTTCGAATGTTCACTTCTTCAATATATATTCGTCGTAAGCCATTATGGTTTTATTAACTTTTTGCCTTTCAATAAAACTTATATTTTTATGACTGTTAGTTTCAATTGATTCATTTTTCGTCATCGTTTCAGCCTGAGTTTCTTGTAATAAAATAATCGCCATGCTTTACGATTATAAATACCTCCCACGCGACTCGTAGAGCACAACGATTGAATAATATTCGTCAACTTTACGTACAGTGTACGAGTATTTCAAAAGACGCGTATGTGGCGGTGCTTGGCTGTACACGGGACAGAAAAATTGGCAACGTCGCATCCGTTTGACTGTGCTCAATCGGGTTGTTGAAAAATATTAAATAGGGACCATGCTCCAACGATTACTTTATTTTAGTAACATTGGTAACAAAAATCAATAATAATAAACTGGTTTCTTTTGTCCATATCACAGATTCGTGGTAAATTGTTTTCGTATTTGCTCGGTCACGAACTCACAAACAGAATTGCGTAAAAAATTACTACCTAAATAATAAATGTCTCAATATTTGTAATATTTATAGTTAAATTGGAAAGAAATTTAGCCCGCAAGAGGGGGGACCCAGCAATCCCCGTTTGCACGCCTATGATTCTATATAATATAATACCCTAGCTGAATAACCCGGCTCCGTTCGTGTGTTAAATAATCGATTCGTATATAACATTGTTTTCCACACATCGCTTATGTATTTAATATTAAAACTATTTATGCAACAAAATTTATATTAATTTGTAGTTTGTAATTACGAGACTATATAGTCTTTATTTACGACAGAGTGCGTAAACGATTATATAATATGTAGGTACAAGTACATTTCTCGCAAACAACAGACATTAAAGTTATATTTCAAACGGACTACAGTTATTGAAATGACGAATAGAATCGCGGCTTCTTAAACAACAGGATTTACATTTTCTTAAGCAATAATTAAATTGGAAATAATAGATCATTCGGTAGAGTATTTGGAACAACTTTGTAAAAAAAATTGTTAAACTATTTAAATGACATGCTAAAAAACTGTAAAAAACAATATTCCTGTCTCATCAGACAAAAAAAAAAATGAAAAATCGGGAGATGTGGTGACACCGAGAAAGTATTTAGAACTCTGTGAAAAATTTTTTTAAAAAAGTGCCATAGTATCGTCAGAAAATTGCAACACAAAAAAGATCTGTTTTTTTATATATATAAAGAATTATTATAAATTATAATTGGAAACGCTGCATAGCAAATCATTTAGGATCATGTGTGTATCAACAGTTATTAAAATATTCACAATTCCACAAGTTCTCTACTGCTGTTGTAATACCTTTGTATTATTATAATTAAACCAAAAAATGAAATCATTAAAGACTTATTAATAGTATAAAAGGCATATATTATGGTAAAACATAGTGTGAGCTTAGAAAATATTAATTTAAAACATTGTTTTATTATGAATTCAATTAAAATATAAGATAACTTTTGAAAATTATTCTATAAATTAAATAATTATTATTAATTATTAATTTAATATTCTTTAAATTATTAAACAATCTATAAAAAATGCTAATATAAATATTTGGGAAAAATTAACATATTCAATTATAAATTAATATATGGTGTTTTTGATAAATTTACTCAAGGTAACAATAATTCATATTAATTTCTAACGCTTAAAATATATTTACTTAGTATCTTTGTTTAGATAATTTACAATTATATATATTATCACATAATTATTTTGCTAGTCAGTAGTCGTTAGGTTTTTTATTTTTGTTGTTTAGGTACTTTCCTGTTATCAGGACATTTCAACAAAATTGTTTTCCATTGTCAGATTTCCGACACGGTTTACAACATGTGAGGAAAAAATGCCCTTCAAGGCAGGAGTATTCTGTTTGGCAGAATTGCAAATTTTATACAATATCAGATTTAGATAGTTTTCAAGTTTAAATGTAAACATATATTATTTTTGATATGTCTGTTTTGAAATAATTAAAAATAGATAATCAGTTTTATCTATAAGTATAATAAAAATATTTATTATGAAATTTACACAATATAAGTATTTTGTTAAAAAAAAACCATAGGTCACAGTAGACATAAAACAACATAAAAATTGTTATTCATTAACCCAGACGTGTTAATCTGTATAAACTATGCAGTAACAAGAAGTTAAAAAACAGGTAATAAATTATTTTTAACACAAATTCGAATATTTTCATTACTTTTTTCTTTTAATGAATAATAAATTAATAACAAAAAAATAAGGTGATAAAATACAAATAAAAAAATAATAATACTAAAAGCCAAAATGAATACAAAATAACAGTGTTAGGCCAGTTGAATTACTTTATAAAATAATATTTGTATAAAAATATTTATATTTTATTAGTAAATTAAATTAGACAATTTTTTTACAGCCGTTTATGAACACTTTGAGCTTATAAGCAAAATCTTACATATTTTAATACAACCCTACAAGAATTAGCTCACTCAGTATTATTATTAAATTGATAAATAGGATTTTATGAAATTTTGTACAAAATAAAAATAATAATAAATAACTTCCACCGAGGACAACCAATAAAATATTTTGTGGTTCAAGCCACTAACATCAACTGCTTTATTATATTAGATAAGTATGATGATGTCATGATTATCTCGTTTTTATTTAAACAATTATTATTAATAATGGTAACATAAATATTTACATTTATTTGTATGATAAGGAACAACTTCATAGAAAAACATTTTGCTAAGCATTTTAATAAAAAAAAATAATATATAATTTGTTAATAGGTCTTGTAAAATAAAAATGTTTTAAAGTACACATGATAATATACAATTGTACGTATATTTGTATTAATGAGCTTAGCAAAACGTTTATCTCTAGGTGTTTCACAAATTCTGTCAATAATAAAAGTATCCAATTAAAGTCTGTATTAAGAAGTACTTGACTATTTAACAACAACGATTAGACAATCTATCTGATTTCCTATCAATGTTAATCTTTTCGGGAACATCAGTAGGTTCACGTCCAGGCGTCTTGTTCAATATTGATAATGTGAGGTCAGTAAATGCTTTTTCGATATTTATATTTGCTTTTGCAGATGTTTCCAAAAATGATATGTTGTGTTCGAGAGCAATACCTTCACCTCGTGATTTATTAACAACACGTTTATCATCCATATCACATTTGTTCCCTAAAATCATTTTTTCTACATCTTCGTTTGCATGCTGAAAAGAAAAAAACAAATTACTATAAATTAAATAAATAATATTACATTAATTATAATAATTAAATAGTATTGAATATAAAGTGGTTGGATTTTAAATATTTGCTTGAACTGAAGTCTGATAATCAGTTAAGAATAAATTAAATTATATTACAACAAAATTATAAAATGTATTTTTAATGCTAAAACTTCAAAATTCTTTTATAACTTTTAAACACAACTATATTAAAAATATAAGATAAAAATTTGTTTAAAATATATTTTACTTTAAACAAAACTTACTAGATGTAACTATTAGGATTTTATTAACATATATAACAATAAATCTATCTTATATTTTAATTTTCAATAATCATAGACTATCATACTGATTTTTTAAAAATAAGCCAACAAAACTGTACACAGAATATGAATGTTAAAATATACATAACCTACATATCAACAACTTTTTTTTTTTATTTTAAATAAACACTATAGAAAAATCCACAACAAACCTTACATACTTGGAGTAGGTATAGCATGAAATTAAATAGTCACCCATTAAGGTCACACTAAACTTGATTATTTATATACTTATTTTTCATTTCAAATTTATATTAACAACTTAAAAAATAAAATTGTGCAATAGCAAATAATAAATAAAAATAATAATAATAAATGTATATATACTTCATTAATGTTTCGTAGCCATTTCACTATATTTTCAAAACTTTTTTCGTTTGTGATATCATATACTAACATAATTCCCATAGCTCCTCTATAATAAGATGTTGTTATGGTATGGAATCGTTCCTGTCCTGCTGTATCCCTAAAATTCAAAATTCATTACACATTAATTCAAAAAAATAAGTTTTTTATAAATAGGAATCCTGTAATAAAAATTAAACTTTATTTAGGAAATAATTTGAAATATTAAATATATCATAATTATATTTTTAATAAGGATGTCAATAGTATTAAAATAATATTTATATAAAAGCTTATTTACTACATTTATGACCTTCTAAGTAAAACAACTAACAAATAAACATTTTAGTATTTAAATTAAATTCTTACCAAATTTGAAGTTTTATTTTTTTTCCTTGAAGTTCCACTGTTTTGATTTTAAAGTCAATGCCTAAAAATAAATTGTATTAATTAAAAATCAAAACAATAGGTAAATACAGATAACTTATGTAATGTTTTTTTTTTATTTAAACTAAAATTATTTGTTTTTAAGAGAAATGCATCAAGAACTACTTATTACATTTAGGTAGTGCTATTTACATGTCTCCAATAAGTAAAATAAAAAATAAATTTAAAATTGGATAAATTTACACATTGGTTTAAATCTGCTTCTTACACTTGTAGTAATATAACCACACTCTTGTAGATTAGTCATTAAATGTTATTAATAAGTGATTTCTGATATTAGAGCTAAATAACTATTATTATTAATTGAGTCATTAATATACATCATGACAATTTACAATTAAAAAAATATATGTTGATAGGTAACCTAAATTTGGATTAAGTATTCCTACCTAAAAGAGGCATGTTTTAGGGTTTAGTTGATAAGATTGTGATTTGAAAATTTTCTAGTTTTTCTTTTTAATTATCACAAATAAATTTATACATTTATTTAAGAGCTTATTTTCTATGCGGTATAGTTATTTATGGACTGGACATACAACTGAACAGCAATTAGAGATAACTAGATAAGTATGAGTGTTATCTGAGAATTAGGGCAATGAACGTGCCACAATCATTAAATACTAGACTTAATATGTAATTAGAATATGGAAGAAAATAAATTATTTAACTATTGTAACATTAACAAAAATTGTTAAACACAATACATACATAAAAAAACATACAAAAAAAAAAAACACAATACATTTAATGCTTTATATTGTGTATTTTTTTTTTTTTTTTGTAGCTTGGTCGCCACACACTGCTGTGGAAAACATTTAAAAAAAAATTTATGGATTAAAAGTTATGATTAAATTATGCTTTAACTATAATAAAAATCACCATGTGATGGACAAAAATAAACCTTTATGTGGAGTACCTACTATTAAATTTTAACATATTTTAAAATTATTATAATACTATTTATAATTTTTGTTGTCAAATTAAAAACACATTAAATAGAAATTTTATATTTATTAAGTTTTAATGTTTTGGATAGTGTACAGTATTACTGATACTAAAAATAATGCAATACATTTAATTATAAGTAATTAATATCTGATATCTGTCAATGTTAAAAAATAATGTTAGCGTGATTGTGTCAGATTCTGATGAAGAAGTAATTATTACATTAGTTTTATTGATAGAATTTTCTTATAAGAAATTGATAAAAACTAAATTATTAAATGTTCAATTAAATATGACTGTAAAAGTAATTTTTATAATTTTATTTTAACATAAGACTTAGTTAATTTCTGATATATCTTTGTGATGTTCCTTTTCTTTAACTAAACTGAACAATGAGTAATTAAGACTAATGTTCATATAAATAATAACAGCATATAAAACAGTAGTTATGGAATAGTAGAACTATTTAGCTAAAAACTTTATTAAGGTTGGTATACTCAACCACCCATTTTGATGTTAATAATTTTAAAAACAGTTTTTTTATTATGATTTTTAGAACCAGGTCAAAGTTTGCTTTGTCAAAAATATACACATAAACCTATTTTTAAACTCTCAACAGTAAATTATTCAAAAAACTAATAGTCATCAATGTCATGATAATTTAAACATTTATCACACAGATTATATAAAAATAAATTTAATTTAATCTATGTATTAAAACACATTTAATACAGGTTTAGATTAGGCTGGTCTACAGAAACAAATCTTTAAAAAATGTTATTCCAATTTATCAGAACCCATAGAAGGCACTAGTAGCTGTTAATTTAAATTGATGTTTATAGCCTCATTGTTTTTTTTGTGTTTGGGTGGGGCAATAAAAGAATATGGGACCAATATATGAAATTATTTTTTTTAGTTTTTAAAGATCTCCACACACTGAAGCAGTGGTGGTAAAATGTCATTGTCTCGGCAGTGTGTGGGGTCCACTTTTATAAAAGCAAACATTTAACAATTCTATAATTAATAGCATAAAAGTCAACTTGAAATTAAGTTCTCTTTCAACTCATTACAAAATAGCTGATTTGACTTTCTTATAGGTATAAAATAATTAAAAGGATGCCACCCACATATGCATGTTTTATCTGCATTACAGACATACAATACAGCAGTTTTGTGTTCAGTAGAACCAATTTTTATGTTGTTACATTTAATATTTAAGTAAATTGACATCATCAAACTTAAAGATAAGTAAGAATATTATATAAGGCCACTTATAGGCTTTTATTAGTATTTTAATTTTAAGTAAGTTTTAATTTATGACCTTGCTTATAATTATGTAAAATGCTCAATACTCATAACTCGCTCAAAAATTTCATGTAGGAACTTACAGTACAATATATATGTCAAAACTGTCAGCTAAACAGAATTTTTATTCAAGATAATTTATCTAGATAATCTAGATTTATTCTTTAATAGTCTACTTGATTTAAAGCAGTATCATTCTAATTATTAATCTTTTTCATTGTCTATTTTTTCAGTATCACATATTTATAGGCACCTATAATAGTATCTAATGTAAACTATCATATTAGGTATATATAACTGCTGTTCTTTTAGATTTTAAGTTATGTATATAATATTATCTGTGCTTGTGCTGTATTGTTAATTTAAATAAATAAATTATGTACGTAGGTACCTTATTATTTTGTAATTGAATTTAAACAGTAATAATGCTTACCTATATGAAATTTAAATAAATATTAATTCATTCATTTAGATTCCAAACTCTGAAATTGTATTGATTTATTTAGTTATATTTAAAATTAAAACAAAATGCAAACAGTTGGATGGGTAAGTATTTAAAATGATGAATGTTTTTATTTCTTCATATAGGTAATTATTTTGTTACATTTTGATTGATAATAACTAATTTATGTATATGCCTATATAATAAGAAATTGTTCAATGTGTACCTCAGGAGATAGATTCTTAGTAGGTTTTTTCTTTGAAATTAGTAATAATTGACTTATAATCTTAATATATAGTTGGATCCGTAGGCATCTAAATTAATGTTTTGATATGATGGGTTATTGTACTTTTATAAAATGTAATAAATGTTTTTATTTATTCTACTAGGATACTCTGTGCATGCTTATGAATATTTTATTAGTATACCTATTATGTATGATGAATAAAGTTATAATATTAATACATAACCATACATCAGAACTATAGAAATAAACAACAATATATTAAATTTCTTTAACATCTTATTATTAGGTTACCTACTTACCAAACTTGGTATCTTTTACAATTTCAGAATAAAACATGATATGGTATGTTCAATAAGAAATAGAGTAGGTAACATTAGTAATTTCTACATTACAAAATAAGAATATTAAATGTCTTGTTTTCATTTAATTAAAATTTTTAAAGATAATTGAAAATTATTATTGTCATCTCAGTGCATGCAACGCTGAAAGAGAAATACAATGAATAGTTTATATCACTTAATTTATGATTACACACATAAACAACAACCCATTAAGTAGATAAATAATTTTACCATTTCTCCTACTTCAAATGATTAAAAAATTGCTAATTTAAAATTTAAAAAAACCATATTGTAATAATTTGCCTACCTAGTAGTTAAGATGACAACCAGCATAATAGTTAAATGATAAGTATTTTGAAATAAAAATTCTTGAATAATAATCAAAATTAATGATTGGGTCATAAATATTTCTAAGAAACTTTACACCTAACTACAACTTTTTTTATTTTTTTAACTATACACAATAGCATATATAGCATGTAATTGTACCTAATATTTTTTAGTTTTATTAGTCAAACTTATTACAGCATAAAATATTCAAACAGTTTAATTGATTCTTTTACAATTCCACAAAGAGTTCATAAATATTAATCAATGATTAAAAAAAAAATTCTTCAACTCATTACATCACTGTTATCGCATAAATTAATGCAAATGACCTTAATAAAACAAAGATGATTTATAAAACATGACTTTGATATGTGTAAATATACCTACTTTATATTGAAATCGACATATTATCTATATTTTAACTGCAAAATATGCAAAACTGTTAAAGCTCATATAGGTAATTAAATTGTTTGTTTTGATTACAATCTATAAAAGCCTTTACTATCCATTATACATTACTAATAAATAATAATCATCACACATTCAAACAAAACTAATACAAGATACCTCTATTAAATTTGAATGATTATCTTAATCAAACAATCAGAGATAACACATGTCAAAACATCACCACACCAAAAGTTAGTTATAATTGTTCAAACGAATCATTGTCCAAAATAGACCCATAACTTTCATCTTTAGGCAGACACTACTCATGCATCAGATCTGAAGGTCGTCATTGTCTCCAGTGTATCTACAGTACAACATTACATACATGCAACGTCCCACCGATTACCATGTGCCAGAACAATGGGTACAACTATTAGAGGGTATGCGATACCAATAAAAGAAAAAACGGGGCCAGACTAGATAAACTAAATTAAACTGTGACGAGATCGACATCGCCCACTCACCAATGGTCGAGATGAACGTCGTGGTAAACGCATCGTCCGAGAATCTGAACAGAATGCACGTCTTGCCCACGCCAGAATCGCCGATCAGCAACAACTTGAACAGCAGATCGTACGTCTTTTTGGCCATTATGGCTGCTGGGTTTCGTCTCCTTTGGTAAAACTCTCAAGTAAAAGGGAAAGGGCTGGCGACAGACGGAAGGGTAGATCGAAAAAGGCGCGCGTTAGGCGGGCCCGTGAGTAGTAATTGACGGAGGTTCAAACCGATCAACGATGTCAACGGGCGATCGTTTTTATTATAATTTTTTTCCTGGGAGGTCTGTGGCGCGTTTCAAATATTTTTTTCAGCGACCTTGCGGCGTAATTGGCAAACGGGGAGCGACGAAAACGACGTGGAAACGTGTCACTAGGACTAATGGTGATAATTAACTGCGTCAAGTATACATGTACGACGCAAATAATGAACCGCGATCGTAGAAACAAATATGATTTTATTCTATAAAAAAAAACGTTATCTCGGCCGTCGTCGTGATCGTCGTCGTCACGAGTCGGTCGGTTATTGTGTGACGGCCCAGCTCCCTCCTTACAGAGATTATGACAGTGTGGCGTTTACACGTTCCGTTGCAAAGGCGGTAACACTGTCACTCCGGGATGCCGCTGTTTTTGATTTTTTCAAAAATTTAACGCGTTCTCCAGAGTATGGAGTAATAATAGTAGGTATTTATTGATAAATTATTATTATAATATTTAAATAGTAACTTTTTGCTTCTAGTGCCTTTTACCATAAAAATCTACAATACATATGCCAGGTTTTATGAAAAATTAATTAATTTAATGGACCAATCGTGAGCCACTAAATCATGTTTAAGGGATCATTAACACACTTTTAATTCAATAAATGTCTACTGATTGTTTATTACCGGGCATATTATATTAATAAAATGTTACGGATTGTGCGAGTTCAAATATCCGAATATAATAATAAACAACCAAATTTGTATTTCATAAAGAGGGACCAGGTGCGTCTTTACTTTTTAAACAGTTGTTATGTGGCGTGTGAATTTAAAAACATATTAATTTAAAACTAATTCATTCAAAAAGATTACTTACTTATTTATGGAACATGGTTAAAAAGTATAAAAAAAATAAATGTGTTAAATATAAATTGTGTAACATGGATTATTTGATGAATACTTGACCTATGACCTACGTATAACACACATGACTTTCTATTTAAAAATAAATAATTTTATAATAGTTAAAAAAAAAAAAAATATAAAGTATTTATACTTACATACAACATACTTTATTAATGTCCACTCGTCCCATTATAGGGAATAATATTAGCTGTCCCGCCCGGTGTTGTCTGTGCTAAAGATTGGATTATTTTATAAATATATTTGTAAAAAAATGTAAATTCAATATTCAAATACAACAAATAATATTTTTATTGTAAAAGTAATATAATATGTAACCAATGGCAACCCTATAAATAAATAAAAAATATTCTTTTTTCGTGAGTGGAAAACTAAATGCATGTGTAAGCTATCCTTTAGATACCTACAGGCGTTGAAAAAATAGACGGTCCGTAATTGGGCTATTTTTTTTTTATCTAGTTGCTTCGCAACAATATTTGTTTACATTTTATTACCTGGGTATTGGGCCACATATGAAATATATATTTTCGAAGGATATTTACCCAAATATTGGGTCACAAGTGTATAACACAATACACCAACATATACGAATATATAACATTTATTAACTATAGTATACTTATATAATTATCAATTTTGTTTTTTTCAATTGCTTAAAAATACAATTATTTTTTTAAAGAATGTGATACAGGTTTTACAAATTCAAATCTGTTTTGTTTTATTTCCTTCTTTGTATTTTTTAATTTAATTAAGAATATAATTCTTTTGAATTAAAGTTTGTTTCTTGGCTTTTAATGTTCCTACGTTTCTAATTTTAATAAAAATATCTGCTTGAACTCTTGAAGTTCTTCTGCTAATAAAAATTCATTAAAAATGGTGGCCCAATCACCGGGTCTATCTAATATATAAATTTAAAATTTTAGTGACCAAATTACAATGTATGTCTTTTTGAAAAAAATGTTCTTTATGGCTAATTCCCAGGCGCCTGAAAAATACGTCATAATCAGGTTTTTAGGAATCTCTTGATATAACTTTTATTGAAAATACCAGTAGTTTTTGATGCTCTAGCTAACAAATAAACATTAATTTTTTTATTCTATACAATATTTGTATCTAATATACTGTATATTTATGATTTTAACCTTTCAGGGGTGGACTGGCCATGGTGTGCTAGTTAATAGCAGTACTGTAGCAGTGATGTAATGTATTGGATCAGTTCAAATATGTTATCTAGGGAGAGGGGGGCTTGAACATTTAATCATGCCATTTATTAGCATTGTTCTATGTTATTAGTTGACAATTATGGAATACTGGATTGCATACCTACAGGCAAGCATAAAAAGATGAAAAATTATTCGTTCGGAATCGTATTCTTATTGAAAAATATCCCATTGGAAATAAATACTGTCGAGGAATTGTATTTTCATTTCTTATGTTGGAACTGTAATGTAATATACTAAAAAAATATTTTGTCGGAATTGTATTTGCTCAAAACACTTTTTCATTGAAAATGTGTATTATTGTCAAGGCCGGCTTTAGGCTTTTTGCCGTCCTAGTTAGAGTTAAATAGTTTAGGCTAATATAATTTACGCTTCTCCTAATCAATAGTTAATTTGTTTAAGAGGAAGGGAAATATAGAAAAATAAATATTAAAATACATAAAAGCAATGAAAAAACTTTTCTATTTTTTGGTGATATATTTAAAATTGAAATCGGAAACCGTCGATTTAATGTATCTTTAGGTTATTTAAAATCTATATTATTAGTTTACCAGCTTACAAGACCGGTTTTTATATTTGAACATAGACGTAAATATCGGAAATGGTTGGGCAAACCAGGAGGTTATGGGGAACCGTTATCTAGCTTTACTCAAAAAACCTGAAGATTTTATATTACATTGGAATACACCAAACAAAATTTTCAGCCACCTCCATATTTTAAACATTATTTGAGCCTATGTATTTAAAGTCGTAATGAATTTGAAAGAACCTCTCGCCATTTATTAGGGTCAGATATATTTTCATTTTCATAATAGATTTAAAACTCGTTTTTTCTTCTAAAGTTGTTTTGTTTTATCATTTAAATAATTCAAATGATATTATGGTCAATTTTTATAAATTACTAACTTCTTCTAAACTATTAGTTATTTTTAAGTTTTTTGGTTCTTTTAAAATAATGTTAGAAAATATATCTAGGTTATTTAAAACTTTATTTATTTTTCAATACAACTTGAATTTTTTTAATTTCTTTATGTTTTTGTTTTTGATATGCAGCACCTTATTATTGTACTAAATGTTTTGGCTCTGACATTACAAAACAGTTTTAAAACATTTTTATGTTTGAATGATACATATATGCCACGGGTGGCTATCAATTTAGGACTAAATGCGGGCGTGTGTCTGTAAATGTTATAATGTACATCAACAATGATAAATTAATTTATCTCAATCGTTGGTATGCTGTGCGAATTAAAATTATATAATAATACGATATTAATTATTGTTCGATAAGTACGTGTGTTAGTGGCTGACTGTGTTGTCGCTGTTCTATTTTGATTCAGCATTAGACTTTTTTTTTGTATTCGCTGAACAATGAACATAAATTTTAGTTCACTGGAAAATATAGGTATAATAGTTAGATCAATTTGGTTCATTCAAAATTTGCCACCCCTAAACTAGTGTCGCCATGGGAAGCTACCTATTTTGTAGGGAAACCGCTGTCTTATATAACATTATATCTACTTAAACGCAATGAGTAATGACTGGTGCGTAATAGCCAATGTAGGTAATACCTAGATATATAGGTAAATGGTAACTATGTTTTGCGTATAGGTACTTCAATGTTACGCAATGTTCAAATATTTGATAAAAACAGCTATAATAGAAATATGTTTTTTCTCGCTCTGGGATACCTCCTCTCTTGGTTATTTCTGTACGTACAGTGCACCTACGTAGAGTAAAATATTAATAAAAAAATTCTTAGATGTTCAACATAAATTATATTCATTTATAGCTGTTTTTTTTATATAGTTTTATTAATACACGTACAATATACATATATATTTATTATAGATTGACACATTTAATTAATACATGCACACATACACAGTAGGTAGATATATTTATAATACACTGCAGTCGACTTCAGGCATCTCAAACTTCGACAGTAGGTATGAAATTCTCCGAGCGCACACATAAAAACAAAATCCACCTCCAATAACCGTCATAATATTAATATATAATAATACCAATATCATATGTATATCATGTGCCGTAGATGTCAAACCGGTGGGTTTCATCGATCTTTTGCCTTTTTTCATTATGGAAAAATGTACATGGATTCCACCAACACAGGTAGCTTATTAAAACAACCTATCGATTTTGCCAATTTTAACTTGTTAGTATACCAAAAAAATACGGGGAAAATATAAACTTCCCAAAAAAATTACATATTATGCTTTCATCAATTGTTTTTAAACAGACGGTTGACACAGATAATATAATTATGCACACAGTTTTATTAGTATCACTTAAAACCGATAATTATTCAACATTTTTAAAAATAATTTATAAAAAATTGATTAAATATATTGCATTATTATCTATTTATATTTTATAATATTAAATTGAATATCATATTATGGTTTTAATATTTAAATGATTTTAGGTGCCTACCCGATTTATTATTTTGTAGATTATTAATAAAACATTTTTAAAACTATTACTCACATGTACATATTGGCTATATACTATTACAATACTATGTCTATTTGTATACACCCTTGTTATGAGAAATTATTTCCAAAAATTTAAACTTACGTCTAATATTCCATTATTAGTTGCCCGCAATGTGTATAGAAATGAACATTTATATTATTTCATTGGCATAAAATGTCTAAAAATGTATTTAAAATTTTTTCAAATTTAAATTAATTTTAAGATTAATTAAGGAAATTGAAAAGTAACCGGGATGACCACAGTTAAAAATTGGTAGGTCGATTGGTTGTTTTAAAGCTATTACCTGTACTGGCGAAATCAATGCAATATTGATTATTAGCGAAGTCGATGGATTCCTCATCCTGAAATCCTCGAATCTCGATCTTCGTCCAATTTTATCAAATCCGTTCTGTTCAGCCCGTTCGAATTACCGCGAGAATCGACCGTAGTGCATTATATTGTACAGCTGTGGTTGTAACACACACGCGTTTAATACATTATTTCAATTCGATGTATCTGCATCCTACACTGATAAAGGTACGCGTTTGCCGGACAAAAACTGTTGTAGACAAATTATAACAATATTTAATACGAATAATTGTATAAATTAACGATATGCATGCGTAATAGTTTTGATATGTTATGATTATTATATGTATTATACGTATATGATATGTAATACGATAAAGGTAGGTACCGACATAATATTGCGCAATATTAGGTATATATATATATAGCCATATAGGTATTGTTGTGTTTGGTTTGCTAATAATTTTAAACACTTTTTAAATAATAATTTTAATAAAAAGAACACAGAAATACGTAATTTATACAACGTAAAGTCAATAACCAAATAGATTTATGGTACTTATATTGGTATGTCATCGCGTACAGACGTACAGTATTATGTATTATTATTATCTATTTCACGTATAATGAAGCCGGTCAAAGTTTTAATAACTAAGTATTATATAGGTATTTATCTAGTACCTATACCTACTACATAAATAATAAATTTATTCAATAGTTATATTGTGTACAAAAATAGGTCTAAGTTTAACACGACGTGATGTTACAAGGTTTACAACAATAATTAATGTAATTATCCTATTTATATTATTATACTTATAAAGGTAAATAACCTTAATCATAGGATTTAAAAAACTCAGTTATGTTTTTATAGTTTTTATCTTCTTTAAATAAAGTATTCGTTAGAGCGACATTACAATATATTTAACGGAAGGCGGCGAAACGAAAATAAACATTCTATTTTCTAAGCGTTAAAATTATATTATAATATTATATTTATTAATATATTATTGATATGTCATTATTGTTATAATTTATATTATTATTATTATTATTATTATAGTTTTTTTTTAGATTTTTTTTTTTTAAATATTATATTATTCGTCTAAAATCGCAGTCTGGTTAATTGACATAAAATACACATACGATTTGTTTTGCCTTAACTATTGGCTAAGAGACAGTGCCTAGGTGGGTGTGCAGTCTGCGTAAGAAAATCAATATTTATAAAATTAGCCCGTCCACTATATATATATAAAAAAAAGTATATAAATATAAATATATATTTATGTAAACTCTAATATGTAACGGAATTGACAGGCAGATATAAATATTTTCTTTTGTAAAATTACAGTAGGCCATTTAGAGCGCAGCAATAGTTTAGCAATATTGTTTATAAATAAATATTTTAGGCATCATTATATAACTTTACTTAAATCTATCTCTTAAAGCTAAACATTCAACTTATTTTCTAGATAGGTAACCATAAGATTTTATTTTTTTTTTTACTTAACAATATAGTTTTTTTTTTGTTTTAAATATAATGCGCGTTCTTTAAAAATATACTTTATGTTTAATACGTGTTTTGTTTAGCCAACGACAGTATAATATGTTGCATGAGCAAAAATGAATGTACTAAAATAGTTCTGTGACGAAGTATTACCTCAGTGATTATGATATGATTAAGTTAGTTTCTATTAGCGTGAAAAGAGGAGCATTATATCTTATTTAATAATAATATTATTTTAATTATCAGAAGGCGACTAACCAAAAATATGATATTTTTAGAATTACTATAGGTACCTACTTAATATTATGAATTGCATAAAATTTATAATGCACGTATTTATACCGTCTCGAATTAATGGTAACTACTATACTTTTCAGCATAAAAAAAATGTTAAATCTTAGCAACGATTCTTATTAAGGCTTTTGGTGCGATATAACCTAACGAGTTTATAAAAATTATCAATCAGGTAGTTTTATCTTTTTTGAAAACAAAATATTAATTGGATGATGCGATAAATTTGATTTCCAAGTATCAAATTGTAATTTTATATTCTATTATGAAACTTTGACACGAACATACGATTTTTGAATATTGATTGGTGGGTATAAAAGAAAGAAAATGATATTGTTGATATTATTAAATAGTTATGCATTAAACAATATTGCTCCTCTTATCGTATTAATGAATATTGTTTGCACGGGAACTACTTGTATATATTGCGGAATTATTGAATTTATGTGATATGTATATGATAATATATAGAACAAAGTTGAAAGCTTAAATATTTTTTGTTATAAGAATGACCAATGATATCTTAACTGTCTACAAAAAAAAAAAAATTATTTAACTTATATATATATGCAGATGAGTGAGCCGTTCTCTCAAAAAGTATTAAAATAGTATACATAATATTTATATATTGTTAAAAAATTAAATCTCTACAACTACATCCTTAACATCGTCTGATAAATTTAAAACTGATATACAACATATAATCGCAAAGCCGTTCAATGTCGACCCACGAATGCGTTGGCTTTGTACTCGTTTGGCAACAGTTTTTGATTAATTATTATTATATTATTATAGATTTTGATAATTAAAACAATAATGTTAAATTTCGATTGTTATTGCAGCATTCCTAAAAAGTTCTTGATTTTGTCTCATTTTCTTTTTTTTTTTGGGTATAAAAATATGAAAAAAACGATCATTATAAATAATCTATCTTCAGATTCGTTAAAAGATACGACATATAATACTATCTAGATTGTATAAAAAGATTCATTTTTTCAAGCCGTTTTACACACGTACACATAAATGTAATTGAGCTATATTAAAAAGTTTACTTATAGTTGATATTATTATCAATATTAAAGAGCTAAGATTGTCTGCATGTTGATATTGTGATCCCAGTGTAATTGGACGAAATGAATTTGAGTTTAAAGAACGTGCTGTGATACATTATTATTATACTGCTATTACTACCTATATGATATATTATACATTTATACATTTATACGGACAATTTGACTAGAAGACACTATATACCTATATTATAATTTAATATTATATATATATATATAATATAAAGTACGGTAATATACTTGGATTTCCCGCATAAGAAAACAGTGTCATTTCCGCATTTATTTGTAACGGATAACAAGCGTTTTATATCGTTATTTTTTAGTACTTTTATGATTATAATGATTATATTATATTATTTTTAACATTAGTATTATTTTATTATATTTTATATTAGTATTATATACTCTAATTAATACTCGACAACTCTTGTTGAGTCGATTCTAACATTTGTATCACGTTTCAGATTCCATTTAAGTCGTGTCTACGTATTTAATGATATGCGCGTTTCTGATATGTAAATTTTGATATTGCAGCATATACCGATGCCGGTGTCGACATCCCAAACCACGAGCACCCTTATTGGCCGTAAAATGTTTTTCAACTTCTCGTTTTTTTGTTTGTTTGTTAGGTTTTTTTTTTGTTTGTTTTGATATGTTTAAGTTGTTGTTTTTATTTTTTTCATTTAGAACAATCCATGTGCCGGTAGAACGAAGATGAATATTATGGTGAAGGATATTTGCGGATTGATAGTAGCAAACGATGACGTGAACGTACAATTTTCGTTAGTAGTGGGCATCGAGTCTGGGTAATCTTCACAAGTAATTTTACTAGTTTCTTTCAAGGCTTGGGCTAAAAAATAGAAAATACATGTAATACATTATTATTAAATCATATAAATACAATTTTTTATGATTTTATAAACTATATCAAATTGACAACTTAACAACTGACATCTGAAGTGATTTTATTAATTTTGAGCTACCATTTGAAATTTACAATTGAGTAACTAAAATTTAGGTGACTACTGTGCTGAACAGATGTGTCAAGACTAAGATCTAAGTAAGTCACTGTAATGGATAATATATCAAATTTAAATTCAATGATAAATCATTGCAAACGAAAAACGATTCTGAACGTAGACGGTTTGTCGACCTATATTACTAAGTATATTTTATTATGTATTTAAATTGTTGTACTCATATCAATTTTTTAAGTATGAAGTGTATAAATGTACTAAATTTTATTAATTAAAAAGTAATTTGCAAATATTTATGATTCTGATGAATTTTTTATAAACATGAACTTAAAATGTTTATAAAAAAAAATAGTGTATATTTTTGAATTAGAATAAGAACAACTATTATATGTTAGATCTTACATTAAATGTTGAAGACTTTTTATCCAAAAACAAAATCTTATCATATACTTAAATCAAAAACAATTTTTAAAAAAGTAAAAAAATTAAAATATCTACAAATAAAGTCAAAATATTTTGAAAATTATGCCACAGCAAGTTAATCATAAATATGAATATTTTGTGAAAACTTCATGTCTCTATAGTAATTAATATTTGAATTACACTGTAAAAATTAAATTACATAATATAAATATTTGAGAAAACTGGTTTTGTATAAAACTCTCGTATTTCCTTTTTGAGAATTTTCAATTTTGACTTTCCAAAAGTACTTACTAGATTTAATTTTCTATCAGAAACCACGCTTGAAGTTGAAGATCAAAGCAGTTTCTACTATACTACGAATACCTATATTACAGGTATCAAAAAAAAAGTAAAAAACACATGATTGTAAAGTTAATACATACATCGCTCCGCTCAGATTCTAAAATTTAGTATACTAATTAAAACAGTACCCATTATCCATGTAGTTGAATTATTTTTATGTATATTATTATATAAAAACAATAACTTAAGTTTAAAATGTGATTACATAGGTTTTTATACATAATTTAAAACAAATAAATAAAAAAAATCACTCGCATATATTGGATTAAGTAAAATTAGCACATTACACTTCAAAAGAAGAATTCATAGGAAATTCTTGCAAACTTATACTTTCAAACGCTTGTGAATTTAAATAATAAATTAGTATAGTATCAAATTTGCATAATCCAACAAACACCTACATCATATTCTTAGTAACATCTTACTTAAATTCAATTTCTACTAAAATGTTAATCTATCTATATTAAAAAAATTAAAAATTAGTCATTAACTCTAAGACATCCGTAGCGGACGATTGTAAATTCTATCAATTTTTAGGTAGTCAATTTTAGGGTTGGATTTATTACATGTAAATTCCACCAGTGCTTATTTTTTTAATCTGAAAAAAAAATGTAAACTCCACTAATTACAACTATTTTTAGAATAGCCGCACAAAAATTTTACTGTCGACTTATTAAACAACATTGTTACACTGACTGATAAATATCATATCGTTCACGATACGAACGCGTTCGACAAAATATTATACATTAAGCACATTTAAGTTCATCCTTTAATTTCAAGACGAATACATTCAATGACATAGTCAGCGAACGTGGCAAAGATTTGCTATGCTTAAATAACTTTAAGTATTATAAACAAACGGTTTTAAAATCCACCGAAGAAAAGTAGTGGTATGAAAATAAAAAGTGCTCCGTAGTTTTAAAAACAATTAATTTAGTTTATGAAATGTAATATGATAAATAATTATTATAAACATTGCTATAACCAATGATATACGTATATTATATTATTTTATAAACCATACTGATCATTAGATATTGTTAATTATATATTTTTAAATTAGTGTAAAAATATTCAATAGTATTTATATCTATATCTATATACGTAAATCTATAAATGTAAATAAATGTACTTGAATAATATTAAAATAAAAAAAGTTATAAATATTATAAAATGAAATCGGTGGAGTTCACATTTGTTTTTTAGGT
Source organism: Pentalonia nigronervosa (assembly GCA_014851325.1). Lineage (NCBI taxonomy): Eukaryota > Metazoa > Arthropoda > Insecta > Hemiptera > Aphididae > Pentalonia > Pentalonia nigronervosa. The sequence goes on from JACXSJ010000583.1 coordinate 163,037, forward strand.
ATTGAATACCACGTACCAGTAGAATTTACATTTTTTTTCAGGTAAAAAAAAGTACCAGTAGAATTTACATAAAAAAAGATTTAAAAAGGTCATAGTCGGTGGAATTTACATGCGTCATTCATAGCTTTCTTATTGGTATGATTATGATAATTTATTATACTATCAGTTATTATTTTATCAGTCTTTAATCTTTATATATCTATATACTGAACAATAATTTGTTTATATGAAATATATTCAATAATCGTTTATACTTTATTTTCTATTCGAAACAAATTAATCAATCATTAATTACAAAGCTTACCAATTTTCGGAAAAAATCCGTTCCAAAATTGGCATTCAGCTGCTCTAGGTCCGTAGCCTACGTGCAATTCAGCAGCATTCCATACATGATATATCGGGTTTGATTCATTGTATAGTGGCCAATCTATGTCATCTGAGACAGGTGTTCTAAAAAAAAGATTTAATATGAGATAAAATAATACATACGCACAATTTTGCATTGTTGTTAATATACAACGTGATCATGATTTAAGGTCAAGTTTAAATGGCTATTTAAATAAATTAAAAAGGTTAAGTAGGCCTATTAACCTAACTTTGCCTACACTAAATATTTCGTATGTAAGACCATTAATTTGATTTTTGTTTTTTTAGTACGAAAAAAGAATTGAATATTAAACTTCTTTTTGAAAATGTTTACATTTTTGGTATTACACGCGCTCTTCAAAGAGGAGAGGCCTTTTTAGTTTGAATTTTTACAGAACCTTTAATATGATTTTTACTGATTTATTTGATTTTTGCCCATTTACGGAAAAAAGGATAACCATTTGAATTTTTAAAAATAAAACTATAAAGGTTATAGGTGCCTATTAAGTCCTCTTTGCAGTAAAAAAAAAACCCCGAATTAAATTAAAGGCCACCCAGCTGAAATATTTAGTTTTACCTTTAATCATGATCATACTGTTATTTAGTACCTATTACAATTGTAGTCTGTAGTTATCTCACTACTAATAGATACATATATAAATAAATACATACATATACATACATAGAAAATATATATATCATATTATTCATTTACAATACCAATATGGTATGCCCATTACTATTCAAAAAAAATAAATATGATATATATAATATACATAGTAATGATGATATGGACTATGGTAAATACTTACTGGCAAGTATGAAATATACGTAATACTGTGAATAATATAATATAATATAAGACATATGAGTGTATTATGTTTGTCTTACTAGACACTGATTGGCAAACCTTGACTAGTGATTGGGAGAGATGGCGGGAAATATGTTTGTCAGTATGTTCTTAAAGGCTGATAACTACCAAGAAGAATAATATATTATGCATATATGTATAGAGATAGATTATATCTAGTTGAATATAGTAAAAAATAGCCAATTATTAATCAAAACTTATTTCATAAATGTAGATTGTATAGTAAGTAGTTACACATGAATAGTGTTCTTTGTAAAAGAGTTCAACTAAAAAATATTATTTCTTTATCTATGCGCCATATTATATTATATATATAAATAAAAGGTACACTATTCTATATTCATTGGTTTTTTAAATTTAAAATAGCGACATTAAAGCATTTTCAAAAAAGGAAATATAGATTGTTGACGAATGATTATTCACTCCTTTAATAATATAAAATTTAGATTAACAATTTACGACTGAGGTATATTAATAGCTGATAATATATTTATATATATTTTATGTTAGGTACATGTCATAAAAATCTGTATTTGTACTATTTTGATTTAAACTAAGATATATAAAGCGATGAATTAATATTTTATATTAAATTGGACGTTATTGCTTATAAACCGTATGGCTAGTAATATATAATATTACGATTGGTTGCTAGCTATACTCCCAAGAACTAGCGAAATTAATCATCTCTGGCGGCAATACTCACAAAATTCCAACATTATAATAATATATACTTTTCCAAGACATATATCAGGTTAATATATTTTTCAAATGTATTATACCACTTAATATTTTTTCACACTTTTTAAATTTACATTGTTTTATTTTGTATTCGGATAATGTTTCAATAAAACAAGTAATATATATATATACACAATGCATCTACATTGTAGTAAGCTAATAAGTCAAAAACATTAGATTTAAGCATAATCTACAAATTAAATTTTATAAGTTGCAAAAATATAGGTAAAACATTTTTATTGAAACCTATTCCCTAGTTAGAATCTACATTACCAAATATAATATTTCAAATAACAGTATATAATCTACTATATATTAAGCATATAAAACTATACAAGTACAATCAAAGGAACGTCTGAGTAGTTCGGTGGAAGTAATTACGTAGATAGTCCGGATTGGTTTATCAGTATTCAGTTGAATAGTATTACTTACAGGCCAATCCCTCAGGTAGGTAGCATAATATTTACCCTTTTTAAGACAGCTGTCGGCGTGACCATGGCCAATTATATTATGTATGGCTATTTGTTGTGCGTAATGTGTATTATTGTTGCATGTTGGCGGCGTGTCTAGTCCTTTAAGGATTTATTTATTTTTTTTGTTTTTATTGTGTTAAATACTTGTATTTTTATTGACTTAACAGCAGTCGATAACGAAGATATAGTTACACAAACTTCAACGATAACAACAACGACGGCGAGCACAAAATCATTGATGCAAGGGAAATGATCTATTGAGATGCAACTTAGTTTCACCAAAAAGTTGCACGAGTTACATTAATCTATGATATATATTATATCAAATATTATATTTTTGTAAGATTTCAGTTTCTCTACCTAACTTTCTGACTAAATTTAAGGTCGTGGAGTTAGGTAATGATCATGGTTTAATAATATAACAAGTATAGGCTTTTAGTTATACACACTATTATATAATTTACTACTATGAAGTTTAGTAAGTACGTTACCCGGTCAATGAAAATCTGGTGAACGCTTCCATGATTCGTATGCTCAAGTCTCTTTCCCTGGCGTTGTACGGCATCGACATGTTCAATGGATGGCCGAACACGTACTGCATCTCGTCGCCGTGCAACACGCCCATCCAATCAGCCCACAAGTGTGAGTCTGTCCTCTGCAATATATCAACTTGTTACATTATCATGATAAGAGTTATTTATATGAACCCGGTCAATGGTCATTTATGTAATTTATTAAGTACCCTAAGTCGGTAACAATAATTGTGACAAAGCGTAATCAAAAAAATATGCTAATTACTGATTAATTAGTATTATTTAACTTGCAGACTGCAATCAATAGGTCGCTGCAATTAAACAATATATATAATAGACTCATAGATGTTGGGGGAGGGGGAATAAAGAGATGATGGACTATGATAACTTATATATCTACTGAGCGTATACATTTAAGAAAATGTTTTTTATTTACATAAATAGTTTAAAATAACAACAAATACATTATCCATTAATACAGAATAACTATAATACAGGGTATTGACTGAGTACTGACTACAATTAAGGATAGGTGAGATGCTTAAAAAAGGATTAGATACTATAGATAATACTAAAATAGGCACAAGATACTATGTACCTAGATGAAATTAACAAATGTCAGAAGACACAAGAATACAAGATACTAAGATACCTTCCACCCCCGACTACAGAAATATTATAAAATTCCTGGTTTCTATCAATAATACAAAAAAACATTTTTTTGCGTTTAATAAATTAAAAACTACTCACATGAGTAAAGAAATAGTAGTACACCCGAGCTCCACGACTTGACACAATGTTGGCAAACAGATTGGTTGGACAAACAAAGAAATAATCTGCAACCACGTCGCTCAATTGTTTCTGGTTGGAATATTTGTCGTCCACTTCTTTTTTTTCCCATCCCGAATACTGAAATATATAAAATTGTTCCGATGACTATAATTTTATGTTTTTTTACACAATAAAATACATTTTTGAGTAATTTTATTATTTAATGATAAAAGTGCAAAAAGTTTATTGATTAGCAAAGTGATGGCGTTAATATTTGGTACCTACTTTGGATAAATTATTTTTGAGATATTTCAATTTGTAATTAGCTATAGGTATGATTTTTTATTTTCTTACAATTTTTTTTTAAAGCTGTTCATTAATGATGTCCAAAATTTAAGAAACATTTTTAAGAAGATAATATGCCCCAGTGAACATTTTTTCTTAAACATTACTAATAATAAGAATAACGGGGGTGTTATTATTATTTTAAAATACGCATATAATATTGGTTAAAGAAAATTAACGGAATATAAAAATACCCTACATGTATAAGACGTTAAGATGTTACGAAAGAAATAATGGACTTTTTATCATAAATATTTATCAAATACTAATATTTGCTAATAGCTATTTCACGGTGTTAACAATGAGTGCTTGTAAAACTACTATTAAATATTACTTCATCTAATTTACGATACACGCGTTGATTTGTGTGCAATTAGCTTTTACAATAGTTTTCAAAAGCTAAACGCTTAACATTATATACATTTTGTTGAAAATGTAAATACTAAAGTTTAAACATAGTTTATTAAACTATATGGTAATTTAGTCCGAAAGATAACTCGGAAAACTTACAAAAAAATATGGCCGACGCACAGAGAAATAAGACGATAAGAAACGATAATGAAAAAAAATTAGTAGTTAAACCACGCTATTTCATTAAATATAAAAGTTTTAATGAAATATTACTCTTAGAATCAAAAAGGTGTTTTAAATGTTTAATTAGTAATTACAAATTTAAATCGCGTTGATAATATTATTACTATAAGCTTAAAAATATTCGTTTGATATAAAAATAAAATCCTATCACACTTCATTATAATATGTTTAATTTATACTGTTTATTATGCAGTGGCCGGGTTACACGAAGTCACCAATAAATAATAATTATTATCTTCGGGTGATTTCTATATTCTATACACGCATATTATTTATAATCGGAAGTTGTGTATTATGTAATATTATGTATGATAAATTATACACGATCACCGTGCTTTCTAGTGGAAAATGTATTTATATTTATTCGTCTATTTTTGCATATTCAATGTCCGTTATAATAAGAAACACTTGTATAATGTTAGTTTTAAAATATTTACATTTCAGTTACTATGCATAGGTACTCGTGCAGTTGAAGTTTTTTATAGTTCACGTAATGACGCTTTTGCATGAATAATAGGTAACTTTTTGTTTTACATTTCATAATATAATATTTATATGACCGTATCTGAATAATGATCCACCAATTAATTTATTTTTTAAAAAATATTTTTATTTACATCTAAACGCGCGGAAAATCGTCATTTTACCTGATATATAATGGCGTCTCTTTCCAGCTGTGTTCTATCTTTGAATATTACGTTGACTATTTGCACAAATTTTTCCTTGGGCAATGCAGTGGCCGACGTCCGGTCGAAGAAATCGACAAAATCGTACAGTAAAAAATATGTTCCTGGAAGTGACAACAAATAATATGCAGTATATAATATATAATAATATAAAAAATGCAATTTAGGTCAGCAAAATATATTAATTGCGAGTTGACACCTTATCAAAATTCACCAGTGTTAAGGGTAAAAGGGTAAAATGTGAAGAGGGAGAGGTGGTTGAGTTTCCTAGGAGAAGAAGGGAGTGATCAATATATTATTATGACTGTGTGCAAGGTTGATGAGAGACCTGCGCTTCGTCGAGCCTAGCTCCCTCATTAAATAAATTGTTATAACAAGTTCCCTCTCCTTGATCATTAGTGCACAATAAAACATTATATTATGGAAACGATAACTTCAGTGCTCGTATAAAACATTCCCATGCGCCAATAATAAAAAAAAAGTATAAAAGAATGAATAAAACAACATTACGGGTGTTCGAATTCGACATTCGTGTAATATTGTAATATAATTAGAAATCGACTTGGTATGCTATAAAATGTGTAAGATACAACGCTTATATTTGTAAAGGTATATAATCATATATTATATTATATTTGTACCTGGTACTTACATATATAGCTATGTAGGTACTTTGTTATAAAAATTTTGACATAATAATATTATCAGAGCTGTGAATTGAATGCACTAAAACAAATGCATGCATTTCCAGTGCATTAAAAATTGACAAAATATGAATAAAACAACTACAAAATAATGTAAAAAAGGCGCTTAAAAATTTCAAAAAAATTTTGAAACATATAAAGCCACGGATTTTTTTAAATTATACAAAAAATATTGAAAGTATTGATAAAAAAATATTTTAATAAATCTTTATGAATTATTACATTTGTTATATGTTATTGTATTACTAATATGCACGTAACATTTTTAATTTGTGTCCAAAAAAACGTGATGGGTTCATGTTCATTGCATATCATTTATTACCTAGTTACCGCAGATTGCCTATACTTATTTTTAAAATATGTCAAATATTTGAAATAATGAATACTTAAAAAATGTACAGTATATTAAAATGTTTAAAACAAAAACACGTGAATTATTTTCAACGCTAAAAAGGTGGAAATTGGGTGGTTCTGCTGTACAGTTTGTGTCTTGAGTGGTCCCTGTAAGAATGCGTTAAATTAGAATTTAATGATATAAAAGATAAAACTATTGAATACGAAAAATAATTCTGAGCAAAAATTATAATCTGTTAGATTATATTACTAAGTATATTTTATGATATTATTGCTATTAAAGTAATTTGTTTTACTATTAGTAATACAGTAGGTTGAATTAATTTTTGCCTAAAACATTGAATTTGAAAAATGCCATAGTGTATTTAAAATATGATTACATACTTAAAACTTTCGAGTACCCACGAAAAATATTTTTAAATTACAACAAAATAACTAAAATCGTTATTCTTTGTTTAGATATTCAAATTTGATCGGAATTTGAACATCAAATGTCCAAAAATAATCTGTGTTTATATATTTTTACTAGTTAAAGATACTAGGTACTAGGACTAGTTATGAGGAATCTTGTATTACATTTTCAAATATTTTGACCCAACAAAAGTTTTTATTGAAATATTATGTAGAATAAAAACTAAAAAAATTGAATATTAATAATGTCTAGAAAATATAAATAGCTCAAAAAGAGAAAAATGTATTATGTATATAAAACGATCATAAAATAAAAATTTGGTTAAAATTTCAACTACCTACGGTTATTTGTTTTTAAATTACAACTAATTAAGAAAATCGTTTAATAAGAAATCGTTATTTTACATGTGAATATCTGAAGTCATAAAAATTTGAATTTGAAACGCCGTAAAAATATAATATGAATTTTCAGTAACTTTTTTTTGTTATAGGTAAAAAAATGTTTGAGGAATCTTGTATAGTATTTTTAAATCTTAGATATAGAATGAAAAATGTTTATGAATTTTTAATTCTAAATTATTTTGCAATTTTTTCACAATTTTCACGATTTTGTTTAAAATTTTAAGTTTAAGAATTTATAAAAACTATTATGACTATGTATTTTCTATATTTTATAAATGGCATATGATCAACTTATGAAAAATCTTGTATTTAATTTTCAAACTGTTTGGCCGACTGAAATTTTTGTTTTATCGACTTTTAAAGAAAAAAACCAAAAAAATAAAAAATTTCAAAGTTTTAAAATATCTAAAAAAATATTTTTTGAAAATGTTATCATATAAAGAAAATGCTTATAATTAATATTTGGTAAAAATTTCAAGTTTCTATGAATTACAGTTATTAGTTTTTAAGTTTTATAAGTACCAACTAGATATAATTTGCTATTACAAACAACCTTGAATGTTGAAAAGTAATATTTTGATTACTTATTGTGTATACGTACACAACAAATAAAAAAAGCATACTAAATATTCAGCAAAAGAAAGAAATTGTATACAGTGCTTTAAATTATCAATAATTTAAAAATCAAAGAATTAGTCGTTGTTTAAATAATACATAATATTAGTAATAGCATTTAATATACCAGGTTTATGTTATAACCTATACTATTTATATCGTGATCAAAATAGTAAAAATATTTTGAGTATAATAAACCGCTGCTGTTACAAATAAGTCGACATAAACTTGATATAACTTCAACGTATTACCTATGTAGGTACTTATATGACATAATGATTGTACATAAAATTTCATATTAAAAATGAATGTATTTATTATTACATTATACTGTACAGTGATGAACAGAATATCGTAATAAAGTGAAGCACTAAATCGGGTTTTTGAAAGAAAAAAAACCAACATACTTTTATAATCGTTTTTTAACGGAATGATCTATGATGAAAAACTATTGAAAAGGAAGAGAAGGGATTTTTTTCAGTTGTTTGTCATGCTAGATTTGCTATGGTTCGCTTATTCTCCGCGTTCAGTGTCCTAAAGCTATTGAACAAAAGAACATTCAAAAGATTTTCTTTTTATTTAACTCTCTAAAATTCTAAAACCAAATGTTGACTATGATTTTTTTTACCTTCATAGCAAATGCCTATTAGCCATCAGGTAATATCTACTATAAATACCAAGAAAACAATCCAAACGCCAATTACAATCCACGCGTAATACGTCATAATCGCATATTTTAAAAGAATTGATTTATACATATCTATTTAACGTAGGCACCACACCAAAAATAATAATAAAATTGAGATTATAAGATAAAAGTAAGTTTTTTTTTCATGTCAAACAGCCTGTTAAATTTAATATCATATTGAAAAAATTTCATCAAAGTTGACATTAAAACCGTAGAGGTATATTATTGGTATTACTGTAAAATCATACAATCTATGCCATTAATGATACAGTAAACATGATTGCTAAGAGAATGATGGAAAAGATATGTTAATTTTTTGAAAAAACCAATATAATACCAATATAATAGCACCTTGCCTATGGTAACTGAGAAAATCTCTTAGTATTTGAGTCTTCTTGCTGGATTTCCAGGGAATGATTGACAGGATAATTTTTTTATAAGTGGATTTAAGTGGTTGTGGAAGTTTTGGAAATGTATTTTTGCCACTTTTTTTTATCTTGGGTATATGCAGATCGGTATGCAGGAAATTGTTTAAGACATATAGGATCGTAGGGAACATTGGTGTTAACTGATAAGACCAAGTATTTTTGATTGGAAGATTTTGATCTTTTGAGTATTTGATATTTTGGCTGCATCTCATAACTGAATCCCATAGGTTTAGATAGGTTTGAAAAAAAGCTTTACATGAATATTTTTTATTTTATATTGAATTTAAATGATTTGTCTAGGATATGATGAAGAAGAGCGAAATTTTGGTTAAGGAATAATCAGGTGATGTGTATGTGTTTTTTTTTTTTGAAAAGTATTTATTATAAAATTTTGAACAAAATTACAATAAATATAATCTTCCACCTTTAAGCTATGTTTGTGTTGGTGGTAGAGAGTTACAATTTATATCATCTAAATTAATAGTAAAAAATAATCACACATTTAAGATTATAAGAATATTAGAATACATACACGAGTACAAAAATAATAAATAGACAAATAAAATTATAACATACAAGATACTATTCTGATAATGTAAATAACCAATAAACAATTAATTTATTATGATTAAACTTTTCAAAATTCCTGTAGTTAGTGCGTATATCTTTTTTAATATTAATTGGCAAAGTATTGAAGTATGTAGGACCAAGATATTCTACGAATTTTTAACCAAATGATTTATTAAAATATGTAACTTTTGCATCATAAGCTCTATTTTCCCTTTTATTATATATGCTTTTTTCGTCGACCCATATTTTATAATTTTTTATAATAAATACAATAGTTATTTTTTTATATAATTTCTTTATTGGTAAAACATTAAATAATTTATAGTTATCGATAGTTTATCCTTTTAAATTATTAGGACAGATCCTGATAATTTACCTTTGCTGTATTATGAGTAGTTGTAGTGCGTTTTTGGCTGTACTGCCTCAAACCAACAGACCGTATTGTAGTATTGCTTGGTATAAAGCAAAATAAATTGTACGTAAGATATGAAACTGTAAAAAAGTTCTTAATTTGTATAGGCTATAGGACACAGTTCAAAGTAGCGAAACAATATTGCTTACGTGTAGATTCCATCTAATATTTTTATCAATTTTTAATCCTAGATATCTGGTACATCTGATCCCAATTAATCGAGAAATTTATAAAGTTAATTTTTTTATAATCGAGAGTAAGTTTCCTCTGATTCAGGTAATCTAACACTTTTTTAAATCCATGCGTAGCTTTGGTTTGCACGGCATCCCAAGAAAAACCAGAAAAAAGTAAACAAGTATCGTCTGCATACGTTACAACTTTCCCGTTGATAAGTCATATATACTATTAATATACAATATGAACAAAGTTGGTCCAAAAACACTGCCTTGTGGTACTCAATAAGTAATTAACAAGTCATCGTCAGTAATACTATTGATTTTTACTTTTTGTTTCCTATTGATTAAATAACTCTTAAACCATTTTAGACTTGACTTATTTATTCCAAAATTTGTAAGTAAGTTAATAAGTTTCATATGATTCATTATATCAAATGCTTTAGCTAAATCCAGAAAAATTTGTCCAGATCATTATTTTATCAAATAGTAGGCCTAAGTACTTGACAGTGCCTGAACGAGGAATGCCTAATGTATTATTTAGTGAGATTGGCAGGGGTTGTCGTAGTCGAAGTGTGAAAGTTGAATTGATTAATTTGTTTTCGTTGACTTTAACATGTCAACAGAGTACCATGGAAACATTAGTTTAATAATGTTTACTAACTTAATGGTTTATTAACTGAATTAAAATACACCAGTATACCGGCTAGCAGGCAACTGGAAAATTATATAATAAATAATAATATTATAATGTAAAGAAATGTTACTCTTTATATATATTATATTATATTTTCTACAGAGTCCATATACTTGCTACAGAAATTTGTAAAAGATGTCACCTAACCTAACTAGTGGACACACCACACACGAATATATTGAACTACGGTGGCAGAGTGATGGGAGAGAGGTACTTGTGACATGCCGAGGGCTGATGACGAATGAGGATTACTTTTTTTCAGATCTAAAAGAGTAATGTGAAAAATGTGTACACAAAAAACGCTCACGTATACACAAACGTAAGTGTATTATATACGTATATGTACAATAAAATATATGGAAGAAAAAAATTAAATAGGTCGTGCAAATGGATGTTGTCATAACGCATTTATATATAATATACTTTTACAGACCGAACACAATCACTCCGCGTTCATATCTCGACAAAAACTAATATGGTTTTCCAAGAACCTTGGCAAGGTACACGACTGCAGCAGATAGAGGCACCTGCTGCATCGTATAAAGCTCGTCACATTTAATATATGCTTTTTTTTTTCTGACACGTCATGGCGTCAAGATAATCTGACAACGATTGAATTAACGTTTAAAATTACGCGGGGTTGTGATTAAATTAACTTTGAAACGTATTCGGACGTACCTATATGTCAGTTACGGTTTGACAATATCAGATAATCCCATTATATAATATATAAATCTATAGAGTCTATTGAGTATCGATTGACGGGTTTTCGGGTCATGGCGGGGGGAGAGGAGGTTGTTTTCCACCAAAATGACCCTCGCCCATTATCACCATGGCCGTTTTCTGCCAAAGGTTATATTCCGATTTCCGCCAAAAAATATTAATAAACTATTTAAAATATTTTTTGAGAACCTCTGAACTAAATCTAACAAATAGTAATGATTACGATGTACTCGCTATTATTATTATTATTATTATTATTATTATTATTTCATTGCAGCGTTATCCTCAGATAATTGATGAGTTATTGTTCATGTCAGTTTGCACCTGCCAATTGAAACCGCGATGTCCAAAAAAAAAAAAAAATGTCTATAATGTCGGAGAATATTGAACCGTGGTCATTAACCGTGGGCACATTATGCTAATATACAAACATTTTAAATTTATACATGCGTATATATCAAAAAACGGTATTACTCGGTGAAGGTGCTACGAGAAGCAGTGTGCTGCTAACATTTTTACAAAAAATAATAATGTAATTGTGAAATTTGAAGGAAGTCATATACCAGATCATAGTGCTATCGATAGACGTCTAATTAACAGACAAATTATTGATTCAGCCTGTAAGCGTAAACCGGTAGAAAATGTAAATATGAGGCCCAAAAAAATTATTTTTCGGAAAATTGGACAAAGTTAATATACTACTATTTTTATTAAAGGCGTAGATCATGTACGAAAGCCGACGAAAAATTCTTTCAGCTAATCCAACTTCTATGTACTTTGTACACGACTTATTACGATAAATTAACATTTTGACAACGAAAGGTGAATCGTTTTTATTATTAAATAATAATTTTAAAAATGCTTTGATTTTTTTATATGTAAAAAATTAAAATTTTTTATATGATATCCAAACAATATATATACATAGCACATTTCAATACAGTGCTAGATTTTTTACTCAAATGTATACAATTCGTGGGTACAAAAAAGGGCACTATGTACCACTTGTATTGTTTGTTGACTTCAATTAACCAAGCATGGTATCGACAAATTTAATCTCTAAGTCTAATTATTGAGTACAAAAATAAGTGCAATATTGGTATGTGGTTAAGACATACCTTTAGTTTATTATTTTTAAATCCTAGTGAAGTAATAAGTTATTTTATTGAAGATTTTATGTGAAAGTATCCATCTGATAATCGTGTTCTAGCGATTGAACAATTAAATTTCAAATACAAGTACACCCCCCCCCCCCCTAAGTTATGGGTGGAAGTAACTTCTTCATTAACAAGAATCACAAATGCATGCATGTGAATCATTCCATGTCGACTTCAATCAATTGTTTTATAAAAACTCGCCTTCAATATCTACTGGGCTCAGAATTTAATTAATGAAGTACAAACCAGCATATATTGTAAAATGTCAAGTGTGAATCATTAAAATAAAATATAATTCAGTTCAGACAAATAAAAATGAAAAATACATTCAAAAATACATAAATGAGCATTTAACTAGGTTCGAGTTTGTCAAAAAATCTCTTTTTTTTATAATAAATATTGAATGTGTTATTGTTGTACTTTTGGTTTAATTTTAATTTTTATAAACGTATTATTTGGACGACAAACATGTGATGTTTATAATCATAAATATTTATACTTATACTGTTTTTACGTACAATTCGTTTAATTTTAATTTTTATAATAATGTATTATTTGGTCGACAAACCTGTGATGTTTATAATCATAAATATTTATACTTGTACTGTTTTTATGCACAATTCGTTTAATTTTATTTGTATATAAAAACGTATACGTTGGGAAATACAGGTATACTGGGTATACATATATAGGTAAATAATAATAGTAAGATAAGATATAGTCATATAAAAAATTGTTTATGATTAATATCTGTGATATAAGGTGAGGTCCGTATATCATAATCGTCACTATTTGATGGATTTAGTTCAGGGGTTCTTAACAAATATTTTAAATAATTTATTAATATTTTTTGGCGGAAAACGGGTGATAACGGGCGAGGGTCATTTTGGTGGAAAACGGTTGCGCCCCGCGGCGGTAGGGAAATACGCAATTAATTAGTTTTTGTTCAATCGCCCGCGTTTTAATTAAAAATAAAAAACCCAATTATTTTGCAAAAAAAAAATATATATATATCTTTATATAATACTTGGGAAAAATTATACTTACCTATGTTTTAATGAGAAACCTATATTTTAATATACAAAATACGAAATTAATATTTAGCAAGTAGTTTAATCACCGACATTTGTAAATATGAAATCTGCACAAGATTATTTCTGCAAGTAATGTAAAAATAAAATAAATTTGCAACAATTATTGTTGATGGCATCTATTTGTTATTTGTTTAATAAAAATATAAGATATAAAATCAAAAAATATCGGCAATTATTATGTATAAATATCTAATTCTGTGTAAGGGTTAAGGTTTACAAACTGAGTCCTTAAAAATTACTTGGGTAACTGAAATTAATGCAAAACAAGCAACCATTTCGCATGCCATATTTTATATAATGTATAAACCCAGTTATACCCTAAACGGATAAAAACGAGTAATATTTCAACAGTAAATTCCAATTAAAATAATTAATAAACTAAATAATATACATTCGCATTTTTTAAGTGCTTATAGCATTAAAATGTATGTTTTACCCACATTAATAAGTCAAGTATGATGTAGTGTAGTCACTCATCAATATCATACAATACAAACATTTTCAAAATACTTTAGTATACATTTAAAATTGCTTTACTCTCATACAAGAGTACTGCCAATATTATATAGTCATATTATTTTATCATACAGAGTGATTCAACAAGCAAGCTTTTTTCTTTAATAATGAATTGATTCAAATTATGTTTTTTGAAATTTATACATAAAATACATTCTTAAATGCAATATTTTCAAATTCTTTAGATTTTTTGTACTATTTAAGGAGTGTCTTGTGGGAATACAAACTTCTATTTTTTAATGAGACCTTCCCTTGTTTAGTGTAAATTATATAGTGTATCATTTTTTTAAAAATGTTAACATATCAAAATCAACAACGAGTAGTTTTTGAGTTATTTAACTTTGTGTACCAAAGATAATAAGTCCATAATAATAGGTTTAAAAGATATGGGTCATATAATAATAATAATAATAATAATAATAATCAAGTAGGTACATATAATAAATTATAGTTTAAAAACAAAAAATAATTACAATTCCAAGTTCTTTAAATTATAATTAAAAATTCATTATTAGTCCTTGTCAAGAAAAAAAAATCAATTTTCACATTTCTTTTTGAAAGAGATATTAAAAAATTATTAAAAATTATTATACTAAACTTGATTTAAGTGGTTTTTAAGCAATATTTTATATACTAGATTCAATGAGAGTATTTTTAGAGTTTTGGATTAGAAATGAAATGAGATGGTTTTATGAAATGATATTATTTTATTTTTTTTATAACTTTTTTTCGGTAAAAGAAATGCTCAAAAAGTTTTATTTGATCCACTATCGTTCGATTGGACATCCATTGGTGTTAGACATGGTAATTTTTAAATTTTCTCAGTAATTTCCCAAATCCCAATAAAACTATTCTGAAATGGCGAAGAAATGTAAATATTAGTAATCATGTAGAAATCACGCGGTTTATTCAATCGAAAAAAAAATATAATATAGTGTTTATACTTTATAGTTTATATTTCATATTATAAATTAAAAAAGTAATTATACTATAAAGGTTATAAAATATTTCTTAAATTATAAGTGAATATTAAGATAAATATCGTAACAATTAAGATTTAGAATATTTATTGATCTTATACTAATTAGTTTCTTAACAGTAAAGACTACGTATTATACATAAATAATCTTGTGTCTTTGTTTATTCATTATTGAATTACAACAAAAAACAAAATCAATCTCAAATTCAAATTCAAACACTAGTTTTGTGTAAAAATATTCGTCTATTCTTTTTTTTGCTTATCCCCATTATTTCAAAAAGTTTATTGGAAATCTTTTACTTTTGACCCTCTAAAGTACCAACTAGATACGATTTGCTAGGTACTAGAAACCACTTCTAAAGTTGAAGATTAATGCATTTTTATTGGTCCAAAATGTGACGACAGACAAAAAATAGAAAACATTGTAAAATCAATACATTTATCGTCCCGCTTAATGTTATTACATGTATTTAATGTTAATTTTTCTTGTATAATAATGTATAATAAATAATATTTTTATTTAGATCAGTACTATAATATGGTATTATAAATAGTTACCCGACTTTAACTAACAAAATCAATCAAATTTTAAAATAAGTAATCTACGTATATAAATTTAAATCTTCTAAATTTTTATGGTTTTAAATTTATTTTTAGTTCCCATTTTAATTTATTTTGAATGCGTAAAAGAATAAATGAAATTTTTAGTTTTATTCAAAGATAGCATATGTTTTCTTTATAATTGAAAAAGTAATAATTGTAGGGCATATTATTCTAATAAGTAAAATTAAAATCTAAACATTATTATAAAATGTTTAATAGGTAGTTTTTTTTTTATATATCAGTTAATTTACAGTATAGTGTTTACATTCTTTTAGATTCTGAAAAGTAGAGAGAGAACTTTGTCTAATATTGAATGTAAAAAAAAATATATCAACATATTGCAAATTCATTTTCTCTTCAAATAAATATAATTTTTTATAGATTTAATTAGTTAATAATATGTTTTGCCAAAAATAATTTTTTTTTTTAATTCTTAAAAAGTAATTTTTTAAAAATTCCAGATAGTTTTTTATTACTTTAATTATTTAAGTTGATATCTAAACGTGCAGAAAAAACTTGCTCATAATAATACAATATACAGAGAAAAGTTTAGGTAACATATGTATCCATATTTTATGTAGGTACTTCATAATATCAGTTAAATACAAAAGAGCATTAATTCATTAATAATAATGTGTCTCGGGATGTACAGCATGTAAATATGTAATATCTATATTACGCTCATTTCCATATAGGTACGCAAAAAAATATGATGAACTTTAAATTATAATATTTTGTTCGAAATTATTAACGTCAAAAACTATACAGCATTGGTGTTTGTGACATGAAGTTTTAAGTGAAAAAAATATTGAAAGTTATAGAGTCATATAATTAATGTTGTGTCCGTCCATCAACAGTCAAATTCCCACATCGAACATTCTTTTGGTTATTATTGTTATTTTTATTTTTATAGTTATGACTGTAAACTTTTTGATTGCGAACTCGTACACGGGATTATTTGTCTCGGAAACATTTGTATCAAGCGTAAGCATACGTATATCACATAATATTATTTTTTTCTATTTTTTATTTTATTACACTTTTGACCCGGTTTTTTGTACGACCATCTTACCAAACACGCAACGTATGATATTATCGACTCGTTGGAACAACCCACGTATGGTTTCTATTTCCAGGATACCACGATTTTAATCGTTTACTTCCGCATACAATTTTATCATTTTCGAATTCTATTTTACATTAATATGAATTTTTTTTACGTTTAAAAATTCTTTGTATTTTGTTTTTACTTTCGAAAAATTAAGAAGCTGGTCACGCGATTGTCTAGTGTACGACTGTCTAGGCGGTCAACCCATCATGTTTATAATATATAATAATATATTATTGTTAATTAAGTACCTAGATATAAAATTTTTGCGACAGACAACAATAAGAAATATTTTTTTGAACATGATATTGGATTATATATATAAGTTTGATTAGCAAATACAATAGTTTAAATTTTATTTTGCTAAATAATTAAAAATATGTATGATTTTTTGGAAAAATGTTCAAAAATCATAAAATTGTAAGAACTATTTTTGTACTAATATAAACATAATTAACTAACCATGAAAATAAAATAAATATATTCTAGGCATGACATTATGCTGAATTAATTATTTACGATGCTGTAATGGAAGAGCGTAGAATGCCGAAAGATGGTAAATAGTTTTTCTGTTATTTTCAATTTTAATATAAGTAGTATTTCATTTAGAATTTACTGTTAATACAAATTATAATAAAAAGTATCGTTGGTGCAAATATAAATTATTAATAACTACGTTAAATGCATAACAACTTATTATTCGCAATAAAAATACAATGCACAATTGTTGACATAAACGCATTGTTTACGGTTATTTGAATAACAGATCCATTTAAACATAAAGTAAGAAAGAATACATAGCCTAAGTGTTTGACACTTGTCTTTGGA
Organism: Pentalonia nigronervosa; assembly: GCA_014851325.1. NCBI lineage: Eukaryota > Metazoa > Arthropoda > Insecta > Hemiptera > Aphididae > Pentalonia > Pentalonia nigronervosa. The sequence goes on from JACXSJ010000583.1 coordinate 180,879, forward strand.
TTATGTTCTGGTTGACTCTTTGAATTATTATTGTTACTACTATTGTTTAATATTTTATACTGTAATAAACAATGATATATAAACATTCAAAATATGATTTTGCTGAAAATTGTTAATCAAGATATTTGAAATCAAAATATCAGGTATTAATAATTATAATATTAGAAATACTACAAAAATTATTGAAATTAATGAAAATATCCGTTTATCGTATTCTCAACAATCAAAATATAAAGATATAAAAAAATTAATAGTGTCAAAGCTTATATAAATTTCTATTTTGAAGTTCGAGAATAATACAGTATGAATTATTCTAACTTTATTTATACACATTCTGCATTAATTACACATTTTATAAAATAACATTTCATCAATTATTTTTCTTAAATATAATTTGAATTTAATTTTTAAATACATATTTATTTATTTGACTAATTATATAATATTATTTATTAATACGTACTTAACTAAAATCAATTTATGCGATATTTTTTTTACAATCAATATTATAAATATTTTTCTCAGTTTATTTCAGAATCTAAAAATATGATTTATTTATATATTATATTTTAAATTAATTGATACATAAAAAAACTATATATTTCCTTTCAAGCTTGAATTTATAATTTTACAATAATGTTCAAATTATTTTCCTACCTATTAGAATATCTCTTACGGTTATTACTTTCATTTTCAATAATAAACAATACATATACTATATTTTGATAAAAACTAAAAGTTTCGTATATTCTTTTATTCACTCAAAATAAATGAAAATAGAAACTGAAAGATAATCCATAATAAATCATAAAGATTTAAGAAATTTTACTCAACGTACATAGATTATTTTAAAATTCGATCGATTTAGTTAGTTTTGATGTGGTAGCTATTTATAATAGACTAATACCATATTTTATTACTGACATAAATAAAAATACTATATTTAAAAAGAAAAATTAACATTACATGTTTATTAAATAATAACATTGAATAGCATAAAATGACATTGTGGACCAAACCAAAACATTTTGAATATTTTATTATAATATAATTTTCTACCCAAAGTGGCATAGTATTCAACAGACAGTGTAGAAAAAAATATTGATAACATTATAATACATATAATTTATCTACTTATTATCTTTTAATTTAAACCTAACATTTGCTGTGATAAAAATATTTATGCGTTGGAGACGAAATGTATTAAGTATATGTTGAAGTAGCATCCTCTTAAATTACTATGATATAATGAAATCATATTTTATGTTATCCTAGTTTGGTTTTGTCATTTTTAATTTAATTTATTTTATTTTATTAGTGCATACGATTTTATAAATACATATCATAAAATACAAATAGATTAAGAAATTAATAAAGAAAATGTATGATGTAAAAAGCTTTCAAAAGTTATTGAAGGAACGTTTTCATATTTTTGCAAAATAAAAACTTTGAGACAGTCCAGAGTTTATACGGTATAGGTATATGAAATAATAAAAATAACTTTTAAAGAAGAACAAATTCGAATTTTCATTTTTAAGTTACTATCGTGTCATGTTTTAATGTAACTTTTGAAAATATTTGAGGAAAATATATGTATAATTTAATATTCTAATTTCGAATCTACAAAACTTAAAAAAAAGTTTAGCACATGAATAAACATTTTATTGTGTTTAAATATTTTTTTACACGATTTCTTCAACGGTTTTTATCAAGTATAATTTGTTTTTACACGTTTATTAATCTGAATGTTTTAAATTACTTGGCGTTGTACTGTTGAATGTGAATATAAATTTCATTTTATGCATGGAATCTTTTAAATTTGTTAACTTTCATTGTGATCGCAATTCAAGTCACTACATTAAAAACAACGTCATAATGAATCAAAACGAACCACATTTTTCAAATTTAAAAAATAATCAAATAAATAACTTGCTTCTAAGACGCTACCTATGTATAATTATAATAAATTATATATCGAATAAATACCTCGTTGTATAGGTAGCTATATAAATATTTTAGTGCGACGCGCATATTGTATACATATAACTTACATAATATTATATTACGTAAGCTCAGAAACAAAAGGTACTTTCTCAAAATATCAAATTGTTTAGTAATTATAAACATCAAACTGTAATAAGTATCTACTTTTGTAATGAACGATTTTTAATGATTGCCAAATCTAAAAATTAACATAATCATTTTGTGTTAAGTCTTGAAATTTGATTTAGTTAAGTTGTTTTAGTTGATTAACGAAAAAAAAAATAGAAATTGTAAAAAATGTCTGTTAAGAACAAAAAAGTTTTACGGATATAACCTGTTGGTTATTAATATATTATTTTAAATAAGAAGTTTTTTGTATTAAATCCAATGTATGTTTCCCGTGAAACAAAATTTGACTAGATAAAAGAGGATGGATCATGATATTTAATTCAAAATAATGCAATCGTATTATTATTATTTTTTTTTTTGTTGATAAATATATAATAATCAATAATATTGTTTTGACCATATGATTATTGTATGATTAATAAAATGAATATCAACTAGTACTTTATGATTATTATTTATTAATTTTATCATGTTGATAGAACCTATTGGCTTTAAATTTTAACAATGCCTTAACTTAAAGTCACTATTTATAGATCACTTTTAAATGACAAGTTTGTAAAATGTATTTATTTAGCAAGTCTTAGTTTTTAAAAACTATCTTTAAATAATTGTTGTTCTTTGTGGCTCGAATTGTTGAGAATCGATAAGTAAACCTATATACCTATATAAAAATTGGATTTTTATCAAAACCGATTTAATATATTTTGTTTGGTTCTAACTTACAAATTTAAACTAATGAAAATCGTTACCTTCGTTCAGATTGCTTCCAATGAGTATGTCGATGTCCGAAAAGTTCGCCTTAGCCAACATGTCCAGCGGGTGTTCCGGCAGAAGAATCCCGTCCACGGTGGGCGCAGATGGGAAACCCAAAATACCGGAATAGCTGTTCCACTGCTTTTTGGATATGGTACTTGCATCGACAGATCGCATACACGACATGGTGCCGATCGGATTGCTATATAACGACGTCGAATTGCAGTTGCAATCGTCCAACAACTTTTTTGCTATCTCTACTGCCCGTTCGCCAGTCATGTAACTCCAAGGCGCGTTCACGGTACCAGACTGTATGATCCCACGTCTTACCATGCCCCTTGTCTCCGGCGAAATTAGATGCACGCTTACCTGTACGATAAATTATCGATAGTCGTCATTACGTTTTACTCATAATATCGATGAATCTGTTGATGTATAATATATATTGAGTAACGGGTATTTTTTTGTGTCTCAATTGCCTGCGAACAGTATATATTTTTTCCATCACAGCCCATTTTCATTTTTCACCATGGTAAATGGTAACCACACCATGCTTAAGGATGAATGTCCCGCTCAAAAATCATTATTTTACCATATACACCTTACAGAGAAATTACATAGTCGTCGACCGTCAATTTGCAGTGTTTCAAATAAAAACATTGACCGTATACACATTATCACACTGACATTGTGTGTGTTTTTTTAAATAATTTGACAAGAAATAATTATTAAATTAGACATAATTAGTTTATATTTCAAAGTTAGTAGTTAAAATATTTATTCAGTCACAAATATATTGTTGTTTAACCAAGTTGCGTTTTATTTTCTCAATTTCATGTGAATCATTATTTTATTAAATTATAGTGTTCAGTTATAACACGAAAAAACGAAAAGGTTTGAAAAATGAAGTTTATACATGGGAAATATATCTGTGCGGCCAACATGTTTGATAATGTGTATATGGTAAATATGTTTGTATAAGTTACAAATTTACGGCCAAAGACTGTGTAATTTTCCTGTAATGTAAATAAGTAAAATTAATATTTTTGATTAAGACATTCCTTCTCGAACATGGTGTGTACCGCGGTAAAAAATGAAAATGAGCTGTGAAAGAACAAATACATATTATTAATCATATATTGATCATCATATTTTTGTTTTACACCTTTACTGTATTAGGGAAATGTTTAAGACATTAATTTATATATATATATATATATATATATATATTATAATTTATACCTCCTATAGTTAGTTATTAAAAACTGGACGAACTTTACAAATTATGTTTGTATAGTTTTTGGTTTGTTATATAGGTAATATTAATATCATAATAATATATTAATACACGCGTCAATAATAGTTGACTTACTGATCCACCGCCAGCTGATTCGCCAAACAACGTGATTGTCTCTGGATCAGCCCCGAAAGCCGCTGCGTTTTCTTTTATCCACTTGATAGCCAGTGCCTGATCCCATAATCCCATATTTCCAGGCGCGTCATCGCTATCCTCTGGCAGCTCGGGTGATAAATATAACGAACCAAATGCTCCGAGCCTATACTGCATGGAGGCGACCATTACATCGAACGTAGCCGCCAGTAGATCACCGTCATAGATATCTAATGTCGAAGTACCGGACATATAACCTCCACCATATATCCAAACCAGTACTGGTATCTGTAAGACATGACAATTTTAGTAAATTGATCGAATAAAAGGACATTTGGAATAACATGAATTGGGACGCCATGGTGCCATCAAACATTTTACTTAAGCGTAACTCGCGCTACATTATCAAAATTATATAGTTATGTAAATTTATATCGTACTCACATAGCAAATAGTTCATTAATGTTTTTACCTTTCGTATTTTAATGCCAGTAACTAGTAATTACATTATATTGTGAATGCAAATGATTTTGTGAATAAAATACGTGACAAAATACGACTTGTAGAACTGTATAAGTATTGCAACCTAACCTATATGTGGTAAATAAAATATGGATTTTAATGCAAAACTAAAATTAAATTTATAATATTATACAAATACTCAAATTTTAATGGTACATTAAAAAAAATCAATTAATTGATTTTAAATCGAAAGAAGTTAATATAAGTACAAATAAATTTAACGTAGTTAAATAATAGCGTGATACAAATTGTATAAAAACTGTGTTATTTAATTTATTTATGATGCTTATAATTTCAATTATTTTACTTTTAATGTAGAATTGTATATGATTAAAAAAATTGTATTTCTTTTATTGAAATAATAAAAAAAAAATTTATAAAAGTAAAATATTGGTATTTAATTTTAATACAATTTATGAACATCAAATACTCTTTAAAATATCAAAATTTACCATTAGTTTATTATAATTGACAAGAATTACAATGCATAATAAAAAAAATATATGTTTTTATTTTAAATCTAAATTTGTGGTTATAATGTCACGGAATAGTTTTAGTTTTTCATTTTACTTAATCTTTATAAAAATCTGTACATTTAAAGCTCATGTAACACGATAATGTGAGTTATTATTTAACGATGAGTTAAAATCATCTGACGTTGATGTATTATTTGAATTTCCAAAGCTGCTAAGTTCATAAACAATGGGGCAAAATATAATATAATATGTTGTATTATTTCAAAATTCATATCACTAGGTATTCACTTTGTAATGAAAAAAAAAACATGAATATAAAGCTTAGAGGTAGTCAGCAGACATGTTTAAGGGACCATTAGCTCACTATTGATTCATTAAATGTTTAATGGCTGTTTATGCGAACCGGCATAATTATATTTCCTGCAAACTATTTGTCTGATTTATAGTCAATAGACAATAGCCTCAGTGCTGTGTAAAGGTATGTTTTATTTTATAAGGCTGTTTTTATAAATAATATGTAGCATTCTACACGGTATTACAATTGAAAGACTTTCAGTCTTCTAAACAGGAGACCTAAATAATATGTTTATCAATACGTGTTATGGTAATTATAGGATTACTTCTTATAATAGTTTGTAAATTTTTAATTCCAATAATTGCACTAAAAAGTAAACAAAGATTGTTGATTAATTTTTTTTTAAGATCTTATTTCGTTTATACTCCTTGCAAAAACTTAGTTACGGGATTTTTAAGAAAAAATTTCAATTTCAATATAAGGTTAATTTAGCATGACAAATTTAAATATTTTAATATTACGCTTTTTAGATTCCGAGTAGAACAATGAGTATATATTGGATTTACAATGATGTAGTGTTTTCAATTTTTTTTTTTTTGTGTATGAAAATATTTTCCATAGTAGAAATAAAACTTTGATCATATTAACTTCGTTAGCCGTTTCTAGTAAGAAATTGGATTTATATTTGGTATTTTGGTAAAATAAGTTAAAAATTCCCTGCATTTTTCATAATAATTGGGAATAATTAAAAAATAATTACGGAAAAACGAAAACAATTTACGTAAAATCAATTTTTTGTTATTTTGTTTTAATTCAAAAACAAATAATCTTGATACTTGAAACTTTCACCATATCTGTATAATTGCATTTATGGAATACTTTACCTTTTATTTTAGCTATGCATAGAATTTTTTTTAAAGTTTTTTTCTATTAACTAATGTCGAACAGTATTTTTTTGCTCAGTCAAAAAACTTGAAAATATAATTCAATGTTTCTCAAAAGTTTGTCTTACAAGTTAAGCGTGAACTTGCATTAATTTCTTATGAGTGTTTGAAGTTAAAATTTTGATATAAAGTCGTCAAAATCGAGAATTATTTATTACTTTATTAGTTATAAATTCATAACATTTTTAATTTTAATTTCTAACAGTTGAAGAATTAAGACAAGATTTTTCATAAGTTTTAAAACACGAATTAAAAAAACAAAATTAAACATTAAGCCACATTCATTTTTCATGAATATTGGAAGTCCAAATTATGATGAAATTCGTCAAGATCACGAAAATTTAAAAATTATTTTGTTACTATTAATATGAAAATATTAATAGATACATAAAATTTCATTCATTTAAATTGTAATGCCTAGCTAAGGTTTGAAAATTTAATATGAGATTTCTCATAAGTTTTTCTTATATAGAAACCTAAAAATCTCAAAAAAACATAATATGCAAATATTTGACATTATTTAAATTTAGAATTGGATAATTAAAATTTTAAACAAAAAATAACGATTTAAGTTGTTTTGTTATAAGTCAAAAAATATTTTTTGTAAGGCCTTGAAATTTTTTTGCTATTGCGTATATAATGTTTTATATTATTATTTAATAAACTCAATATAATTTTCAAAATATTTGAAATGCATTAATTTTAGTTATGTTTATAACACAAACATATTCATACTATTATACGCAGTAAGCAAGTTCTGAGTTTTGACTTACTTATCAATTAATAAGAGCTAATAATATTATATCTATGAAATAATGTTATAATAGTTGTTATTATATTATACATCATGCGATTTTATTTTGGAAAAAAATATTCATAAGTTATGACTGATAGAAAAATAAATCACAATAAAAGCAATATAATTATTATATAACAAACTATCCTTTGAAATATAAAAATTGACAGACCATTTCCACTCGGGATCGTTTTTCATAATATACAATGATTAATCATTGAACTCAAATTTAACACGATGACGAGGTACACTCGACACCCACTATATTATACTGCAGAAGGGAAGTCGCTTCACCAGTTTTTTTTTAAATCGATTTAATGTCATATTATAAACCTAAATGTTTATAAAAAAAGTTCAATGTGCTGTGGTTTTCTAATTTTCTCACAAGATAATATTCTTTATATAATCTAATGGGCAGGTATCGAGTCTTTTAGTATCTATAGGATGTTTTAATCGTATACTGCGATAGCTAATATTTTCAATAAGTCATCACAACACTGAATAAAAATGTTATCACAATAGTTACATATTGGCTATTAGTATCGAAATACTTAAACCGCTAAAATACTTAACATTAGATATCGTCAATAGTTGTAATTAAATTGCATTTTAGGTGACTACGATTGTCATTTAGATTACATAATAACATGGCATTTATTACATCACTTGATAATAATTGCATTTAATGTATGTGTAAATATGCAGCAGAAAGGGGAGATTTTTCTGTTTAGATTTTTAATCATTTTGATCGTGCACAGGGGAGAAGCGTAACAAGTAGACGAACTGACGAGTCTATTAGTATAGGTAGGTTTAGTCGTAGGTATAACAAAGCGTATATAATAATATAAACGAGCAATGTTCGTCGTACCCAATGTGATATTTTATAAAAAAAAAAGGTCTATATATAATGTCGTTGCATGAGTTCTCACGTGGCATGACATAACTGCACATATAAATGTAAATTGTAATATTGTAGAGAGTAAACGGAAAAACGGAGGAGTGTGAGACATAAATAGTTTCCGAAGTAAAAGAAATGAAAATATAGACAAAAAATACGCGTGTCTCTCCTGAGCGCATTGTAATTAAATAGTATTGGCTGTATATTATGTAATATATTATTACATGAGGCGCAACAATTACAGAAAATATATAATACGTCTCAGTTATTATTACGACTAGGACGTCGGACACAATATCTTATCAATAGAGATCACTTGCGTACAAGACAAAATTAATGTTGTTATATTATTGTAGCGATAACTAATACGTAAATATTAAATTAAAGGAAAAAAATGGTATTCAGTCAATTGATCGAAAACAATATTAATCGTATGATAATATTGCTTGAAAAATTTTAATCAAAAAACTAAAATTGCTGAAAAATGTATGTTTACATAACAAACAAAATACGTACAAATTAAAAAAAAAAAATCAACTAATATAGCCGTAAATAAATAATAATTTATTGAAAATTAAATTTTCAGTTGAAAATTAAACGCAATACCGCGGTAATAATCATCACTGTTCCGATCAAATTCAGAGCAAAGTTTTTAATTTTCTTATCTTTGTAATTTTTTATTTTTTTTTGAGGGTTTTTGAAAAAAATTATTTAGTTGATTGATATTTCAGTATTTAGTCTTTCTTCTATTTTTGAAGCTTAAATAAAACGCCAAATTGATTGATGTTTATCACTTAAAATCAACGAAAAACAGTTGTACCTTATATCAATACCTTCAATGGAATTATATTTGTTGCGCTAAATATTGACGTCTTCTTTAAAAAAAAGTTCCAAATTTCAATTTCAGTTTTGTTGTTTTCGTCTTCTTTTTCGTTTGACTGATTTGCTTTTTATGTATTTTCAAAATAAACCAAAGAGGGTTCTTACATTTCTTAATTTTCTATACCTGTGGTAATTACTTTAAATTAAAAGATTTTATGAACGTCAGGTATAAATGCTAAATTTTGGTAACATTACTTTGTTCATTATTGAAATTTAAAAAAAGCCAGTATGACAAAAGTACTCATATAGACACTAATCAAATTGGGTGTTTATAATTTATAGCTGTAATATATTATGTATAATAACTTCTAGTTAACAATTTATTGTAGTTTGCTCGGAATTGCTTTCAATCAAAACTTTTCTAGCAATATTGTCGTGCGATACATACATCCAAAAAAAAAAATATATTTAATAATAGGTTTTGAAAGGTCTTTAAAATAAATTGTAGTGTTTTTTATAGGATTTTTGGTATTTTTTACTTTAATCGATATTCTTTGTCGAAGAGTCATATATAGCAAAAACATCCTAACTCTGATGAAAAACTCTATATTTGTAAAAACATGTATCAAATAACAATTATTGTGTAAGTATAGTATGTTATCTGTTATTAAATAATAATAATTTATAATTTATATAAGTCAACCAAATAAACACGCGAGTGGATAACCTTTGGAATAGTATCTTAAGGTTAGTTAACAGCTGAAGCCACCCTTGCCCCCACCGTACGCACACAATTATATGTATACTGTATGTTTGCATTCCATCTGATTATTATATGACGTTCAGAGTGCAGGTTTCCTGCAGCAGACTCACCTTGGCGTGATGCGCGTTGTTCGAATGGTGCCTGGTGCGTTGTTTCCTCGGTATCCAAATGTTCAGGTACAGGCAGTCCTCGGAGAGCTTGGTGTTCGGGTTCCACATCTCCTCGCCAACAAACCCGGGGAAGTACTCATACCGCTCCTGGTAGCACGTGTTCGGCAATCTGGTGGCGTTCAGCACATCCGACCACGGATCGACGGGCACTGGGCGCCGGAATCTGAGTGGGCCCACCGGCGGCTTGGCGAACGGTATGCCCGTGTACACCCGCACCTCGCGGTTCGCAATGATTTTCGTGTATCCCTGCACCAGACCACTGCTGGTCACCACCACCGGGCTCTCATCGGTGTCGTCGACCGACGATCCACTGCCACCACCGCTACCACCACCACCGCCTCCACCAGCTCCTCCACTGGCTCCACCGCCGGCCCCGCCACCACCATCCGCTCCTCCATTAGACGACGGCCGACCCAGGACGGCCGAACAACACAGCAGTAACGTCACTGCACTAGTGTATACGCAGTCGACGCTCATTTTTTTATGTATTATTGTGTTCACGTCGGTGTCCTAGCAGCAGTAACAGCAACACACTTGGGATCTAAAGATATTCAAACAAAAAATTAGTATACTTAGTATATATTATTGATGGATTTATACATAAAAAAGGCAACCGACATTGGTTTTACAAATAGATTCTATATTATGTCGATGGTAACGAGATTTTTAAATAGACGCGACTCAATGTATTTACTATGTTGGTGATATACGTAAAAATAAAAATAATATAATCCAGTTGCGTCTGAAGAATTCGTTTATGGGGATGGGAGGAATTACCATTTATATATTATATCACAACATATAATATGTATATAAAAAATATTTATAAAATTGTATTCTTCTTATATTTAAGGTCATAAATTTTAAAAAATATATATTTTATAGTCTAACAACAATTTACAACTTAATATTAATTCGTCTTGATGCTTTTGATAATTTATCAAGTACAGCGTCTATTGAGATTTCAATATTCCGATGAATATTTAACATTGCTAAGCCATTTAAGTGAGATTCTCAGGTTGTATTTTGTACATAGGTTTTGAAACGGCGAAGAGTCGTAAATGTCCTTTGGGGGGTAGTCGTCGTTACTGGTAAAGTAACAAGAATATCTAAATGTTTTTGTACAATTGGAAATTTTTTTCATCGCATATATGTAAAGCTGAATGGGCATTTTTAGGATTTTCATTCATTTGGCTTATATATCTTCCATCATAATCTAAGTTCTCAAATACTTTCTTGTTCACTGTAATTAACGATCTTTTTATAACCAAATTTACATTGTCAGTCTCAAATTGGTTTTTGAATTCAAAATTATTTATTTTTGATGGCAAAAGACATTGAAAACTTAACAAAATTTGTTTATGATCTAACAAATGTCTTTGAATTTGGGTAATAAAAAAATCTAAAAATTAAATGAATAATGAAACACGAAAATATACTATCGTCGATCGGTTATTTGTAGATTAGGTATATATTTATCTTTATATCGAATCGCAATAATCACATGATTAAAAGCTTGAAGCTAACAAGTAGATAACAACGATATTACGGTTATGTACCTATTATGCCTACACGCACACGCATATCTGTGGATAACCGATAAACGTTAGTACTTTGCCCGTATGGCGTATATAACCATGTAATAAAATATAACATGGTATAACAACACTAATTATTTTTCGGCATAAATGATTATTACCTTTATTAAATGTAATATTCCATAAAAGAAATCATTATACATGTTTTACTTATAGGAGAGGGGGTTAAACCCCTTACCCCCCCCCCTTTCAGTACACCGCATTATATTATAATCCTTAGGTAATCTATTATAGACTATAGTAATACAACGTTAATTGAACGTGTCACATTGCTCAATATTATATTTTGAAAAAAAAGGTTCATATTTAATTTGGTTATAAACCATATACTACTTTATACTGATATATTGCTTAACATATATTTTTATTAATACTTAAATTACCAATATAGTAGTAGGTACATCGAGTCGTATCTATATACCTACCTAATAATCTCGTGACTGTTGATAAAGTGTCTCATACATTCTAGCCGCGGTATTTAACAATAATAATTATAATTTGACTCAGTATTATAATTTTTTGAATAAACGTAAGAAATTCACATTGTCCTAATTGAATGCAAAATTCCAATATAATTATAATACAATAAATGTATTTATTTGCACATAAACCTGCTACAAAGAAGTGCAAATGCAATTTACTACCAAAGTATCAAGTGTGTAAAACTCGTAACAAACAGAGTTCGTTAAAGAAGTGTGCTTTCGTAATAACTTGAATATAAAATAGTGTATGCTTTATAATCAAATTAAATATGAACTTTTTAAAAATATATATATAATATTCAATAATCTAGCAGGCTTCATTGCGTAAGTACCTGTACTCATACTCCACATGATTTAAGAAAAACTCACAATTATTGTTCTCATTATTATGATGATGTAGAAAATTTCGCTTTATTTTAATTTAATTTTTCATATCTTATTATATGTGTAAAACAATTTATTGTATTTTAAACTTTAAAAATCAACTTTTGTGTAATCTATTTCGTGTGCTTTATTTAATAACTTTCATTATATTTTTTTTTTTGTGAATTCAAATGCATTGTTTTTTGGGTATTTGATTATTTTTTGTAGGTAGTTACTTGAAATGTCAATAAAAAAGTACTTTAAATGTTCGAAAAAGTTTTCCTCTCAAAAATGCACTTTGATCTGCACCATAATACAAATAGGTGGATATACTAATGGACAATTACTCATGACTGGTTTTTAAACTAGGTTTTGTTAATGGCTTTTGTGTAACCATATAATTCTTCCTTGAGCCATTAGGGCAGTTTCATCCACTTGTATTTCGTTTAATCCTAAATTACCCAAGTAGTTAATAAATATTTAAAACGATATTGGTGAAAGTAATATATATGAATACGAACGCAGTTAAGCCAATTACCATGACTTTTAATTCTTAAGTTTCGTCTATTGATTTGTACAGTCTTACTATTTCTTACATTACAATAAAATATAAACATTTAAATTATATGCATAGAACGATCAATCATGATATTACCATTATAAACAATGAGCTGATTGTGTGCTGTTTATAGAGTATTACTCTTTAATGCTATTATGCATGCTAAACATGAATTATTTGTACTGTTATATGTTATATTTTATATTATATAAAAGGTCAATAATAGTGGTTTTGAAATTGATTTAATATTATCAGATTATCAAATACATCAAAATGTTAATAATATTGTAATATTTAATTTTATGAGGCACTTTATTTGCTAAATGCGTTAATATATTATTGTATACCGACAACCGATCCACGTCATTACCGTATCTAGACATTTTTACTCATTCCTCAATTTCATAAACTCTGTATTATAATTATCGTGCGATTTACACACTATATGAGTGAGATGAATGATCACGAAAAAATGGCCTCAATTTATATCAATTAAAAAATTGTTTACTGTTTATAATTAAAAAAAAAATGTTATGAATGTCCTATTTTAACTCCTCGTATAGATTATGGAATTTAGTACATAACAGTAGGATACATTTAACTAAATAAATTAATAAAGACAATATAAATTGAATATGTATTTATTGATGAATAGATCATTCGTCGTTTTTCTTTAATGGTTTTTGATGATGTATTAACTATTGCGTTGAAACTTAATAATTTTTCTGTCTATATTCCAAATATCTATAGTTGCTACCGCGTGTATTCTTCTTAGACACATTTCATTTACTAATCGGTTGTTTAATCCTTATATGATCAGACATTATTTTAATTATTAATTAGTGGATGTTATGTTCTTCTTTTGCTTAACTTAAAACTTCCGTATATTAGTCTGATGGGCAAAACAACTAAAAGTTTTTGAAATTTACTATGGCATCCTTCCACTGCATTATTTGTGCTTTTTATTTTTACACATTTTTTTTATTAGGATATTTTATTGCAAACATTTTTTTTGTGGGGCGTTTTATTGCAGATATTCTTTTTTAGGGCGTATAAATTGTTGTTTTTTTTGTGGACATCCAATTCTAAAATCAAATGTGGTCTTATCCAACATTTATTTGAAATCATATTGTATATATTTTAAGTGTTGTAGCTATACGCTCTGGTGGAAGCGCAAGATGTGCCCAATATTGTGTTAATCACATCATGTTTAACCACGGACGGAGATGTGCAAGATAATTGGTATTGTATTCAGAAATAAATTATATGATAATATAATTATAATACAACACCTATAGAGAATCGTGTAAAAATGTATTTCAACATTGACACAGTGATGAACTGGGAAAGGTCCAGCCCACATTTCAAGTTTATTGGCGGCCTATATTGTAAACAATTAAAGAACTAAGACACCCCTCAATTTTTTTTACTATAATTGCGCTCATAGGCCTTGATATAATATGTACAGTATGTACAATTTACCTACATATAAGTTTTATAGCCTAATTTTTTTTTTAATTTAAAATATTATATTAAATTAATAATAAAATTAAAATCGACCATGTTGGCTAACTAAAAGTACTCGACATAATATATTATTTTGTTACTATTTCAGCAGTACCGTTGCGGTATATAAATTTTAATGTTCACCACATAAAATTATGGCTATATAATAATAATATAAATACTATCGTAAATTTGTGTATTACTAAAATGGTCAAAATGGTACATGATAAAAAAGTGCATTAACATTGTTGATAATTATTCTCTCCTTTGCAATTGTTGTTCAATATACGTCCAATATAAGCCGGAATATTTGTACACAAATATTATTTGCAATTAGTAAAAAAATCATATTTCTTTCAAAATTTACAGCATGCTGTAGGCTTTATAGCGCAAAAAATATATCTCTTACACGATACTACCATAATACCTTTTATGTAGATAATTATCTCTTCTTATTTAAAATTTTTTATCGTACGACAAAAAAATAGAGAGATATTTATAAAAAAAAAGTATTTGTAACCTTTGACCTCGAATAGCTTTTTACGCGTATATGATATCGATGGGAACTTTTCACACTTTGTTTATACCTAACAGCGTGGCAGAGGCGTTTAACCTACTCCTTGGGAGAGGATGTTGCCTTCCTATTAGTAGGTGGGTGGGTAGATGGGTGTGTTGGTGGTTGATCAGAATAGTCTGCAGATGATATTTCATATTGTTTAATTATAAGCGAGTAATGTATTATTGGATTCAATCATGATAATTTCGTGTTGACATTCCAATCAAAACAGATAAAGTTATTAAATGGATTTTTTATCATATAGTCCATAAATCATATGCATCACAGGCATTATAGTCATATAGTCCATTTAAAAACACTCAAAAACCAGTTTTAACATTCTATTTTTCCGAATATCATATAAAATAGTCAACAAAATACGAGTGTACAATATACTATAATGAAAATGTAAGTAAATTCAATGTTATCGGAAGAAATAACAGGCAAAAAAATCAGATAGGCGATAATTAGCAATAAGTTATATACTCATAACAAAAATATTATGTGAGAGTATGAGGATACAATAAACGTCAATCAATTATTTCTGTTAATTTGTTATTATACTTGATTATTTGGTAATTTATCAATTTAACTAATCGATTAATTTTACACATTTTTAACTACAAATTCATTTATAAATTTTCGCAAATTTTATTATTTTTGTAAAAATTGAAAATTCAAATGCTCAAAATAAAAAACAATGCTTATGCATCTTTAATACTATGAAATATCTTGCAATCACAACTTATGAGAAACCTTATACTATTATTTATTTATTATATTTTTATATTCTAGAAATTTATGATTATTAAACTATGATGATTGAAAGGAATGTGGAGGTGAGGGCGCACCAACCTTTTCATATTTATAACTCTGGGTGAGTATTCCTGCAAGTATGTAGTCGCCCTTCATATTAAATTTAAATTCGACCCCACTGCAGCATAGTAGGCATAAAGGCATACAGGTTAGCAGCATAAAGGTGTATACTAAAATTCAGCTTTGTGCTTATTTTTTCGAGCTGGAATCCTAATTTGACTGAGCAACAACGCCGTATAGCGTTTGCGTACAGGCGGTGGCGGTGTATTCCACTGCAGCACTATCGAAACAATAGCTTATTAATAATATAATATTATGAGTTCTGTTTGTTAGCCAATGTGGTAGTTTTTAATTATATTATTATCGACGGGGACTTTTCGCACGTTGTTTATAACAGCGTGTAATAAAAGTGTACATCAAACTTCAGCTTGGTACTAACTTTTTCGAGCTGAAGCCTATTTTTAATTTAATTTGACTGGATTATTTGCCAATGGCGATAGCCGCACGTGCTCGATTTGGATTTTTGGATTTATTAGTAGATGCATAGCATAAAATCCCCGAAAAGACGATGACGTTTCCAGAAACAAAATATTTTAAATTATTTTGATGCCCATAATAATAATTATAAATATATTATGCATGTACTAAATGTGCTGTCTATGGTAGTTTATAACCTGCTGCCTTGTATAACATTATACAAAAAAAAAAAAATATAAATACCAAATTATATAAAAATATGATAGATATCTTTCCTAGCGGCTCAAAACTTATAAACTAGTACCACGGGCCTACTGTACTATAAAATATTGACACACCGGTCCAGTCCGCTACTCTGCGTCGACAGATATGTATAGGCAAGTAGGTACTTACTTTCCTTTTTAAAATCAAATAATACTAATTGTGATACTTGACAGAATTAAATAATTCAAATATCAAAGGTGGTATTCAATAGGTAATAATAATAATAACAATAGTTTAAAAAATGTAATATGAGTTTTTATATGAGTTTTTATATTTTATAATTTATAAAATTTACTATATATGTTTGTAAATAAAAGCGATTGATCTATAAGTATTAAAGTGCCAATAATTTTATTTTATATATAAGATAGCTAATATAATAAAAATATACAAAGTTTTGATCGTTTCAAAAAAAAAAAAAAAAAATAATAATAAAATATAATTTTTTAAAAGATGTTTTCAATTTATTTTTTTATCATAAAAAACTAACTTTCTTAAGTATTTTTAGTTTTTATTAAAGGAATTAAATTCTGTTAAGTGTGAAACAAGTTTTCTTAAAGATATTACTATATAGTTCACATCTTAACAATTTTAAATTTAGTAAAATGTTATAAAAACTTTTTTAAAAGAGCTTGGTTTAAAAAAAAAATGGAAAAATGATAATTTATTTATGTGCAAATCGGTCTTCCGATAATATAATTTATTATATTTAAATATGTAATAAAGAGTAAAAAATCCAAAATTGAATCATTCGAAATTCTCAATTAATTTTAGTTTTAACTACGTCTTAAAAATTTAAATACTATATGTAATTATATGCACTTGGAAATGAAAATTACATATCCTTAACTCATTTTATTCTACGATGTTTCCATCTAAAATAAAATATAACAAATACTTGTAGTATTAAAGTCGTCAGTCATGAATGTGATTGGTGTGTACTTAAACTTATATACTTATATATTACACAGTAAGTGTTTGAAAATAATATCTATACACGTAAAAACTATTTTAAAGAGTACAGAGAGTATTAATTTATAAATTACGAAATATAATGGTAACTGTTAGTTGTCAATAGATAACAAAAACATTTCGACCATTAATGCCACTATATAATAATTGTACTCGCATCATAGAATTATTGATTTGTCTGTCTCTTATATTGGTTTTGGCTTTTACCCATTTGACCTTTGCATCCATTTTTTTATATACACATACTATGCCCCCACTTTATATTGACGCATATAAAAAAAATCATTATGTTATGTTTGGGAGCAGTCTTATAAAAAAACACTTTAGTGCATATTTTGTATGATATCAAACACATTCAACAACCATTTTGACAAGCATATAATTTATTCAACGTCTTACAATAATTAATTGCAGTATAGTTTAATAAATTCTTTATTGAAATCAACACATTGCACCCGCTTGTATAAAAATGAATATGACTTTTAAGTTTAAACATGAAAAAAAGGTTTGAACTCTATTAATTTTGATAAGTCAGTGTTGCATAACTATAATACATTTAGGACAATGATAAGTAGGTAGATACACAACAAAATATTTTAGTCTGAAGTGTCCGGTTAACTTCACTTAAATGAGTTATTACATTTTTATTGAACGTTATTCAAATTGTTAACACTGATATAAAAATGTTTATGTCAAGAATTTTGACATGTATCTATGAACAAATAGTCAATGAGTAGTAAATTGTAAATTATAAATTAAAATTAATAAATAATAATAGACATTACACATGGTATTTGGTAAATACTAGGAACTATAGTGTACTACTTAGACTTGTAATAAATTACTCGTGTAAATTCTTTAAAAATAATAGTTTTGAAACACATATTATAGGTAATTAACTCATAAATATGCAGGAACTATTTTATATATATTATGTAAATATTATCTAACAAGTTTTGAAACTGACGAAGTGATGTCTTATGCAAAATATTATAATTCGTTAATTTTGTTAATACAAATACAATTATTACATATTATGATAAAAGAAGGTATATAAATATTTTATTGTTACTATCAAAAAAACTTTAGTTAATTTAAGCTTCAAATTACTCAAAGTAGGTACTTTAATTTAATTTAACACTAAATAAGTTATTTTTAAATATGCTTGTTAAAACTTTGTTATAAGTTATAAGTATTTTATTTAACTAAAATAGTTATGGTTATTTTTTAAATAATTCTATAAGTACAAAAAGTAGTTTTAATAATTTAATTTAAGAAATTATAGAAACGATTTAATCATAAATATAAATTATCACATATACGACCAATTTAACAAAGAAACTTGTTAAATTTTAATAAATGTTCACCCAAACATATTTAAATGTGTCTTATAATATATTATGAAGTCTAGTCTTCCGCGTGCATAGCAAATAATAATTATAACTATGTTTTATTATTCATAAATAAATGGTTACTTTGCCAAAAATGTGCAAATAATATTTGTGTACAGAGAACAAAATGTTAGGGAATAAAAAAAGACTATATAAATGCTATTATTCATACCACGAATTGTGCGGAGTCACGTAAATTCGCAAAAGCCGTAAATCGTTTTGGCTGACTTTCGTAAGTCCCGTTGACCACAAGGAGGGTGACAATTAAACCCACGAGGATACACGTGCGCATGGAGAATATAGTGTTTCCTCGACATTATTACGTTCTAAAGATAATGTATAGTACACGTCAATTGGAAAAAAAACGAAAATATTAAAGAGTACACATGTTTTTAAATGAAACGTTATACCATTGTCTAAATCCAAAAATATAATCTCACTTTAAATACATTACAGCGGACCGTTTACGTTTTATGGATAATATAAACAAAATATTAGAATACATATTATTTTAATTATTTAAACAGCAATCCTTTAATATTATTTATAAATATTAGGATAGTAGATAACAACAAGAACCGGTTTCAAAATAAATAGAACTATTAACTCGTATATAGCGAAAATTTTGAATTATTTTAAACTAAAATCATATATAATATTATATATAAATAATATGCTCATAACAGACCTAACCTAACGCATGTATATCCTAAATCATTATATCAATCCAGTCTATTACACTAAAACAACAATATTTTCTTTGAGATTACCAATGACAACGCCAAGCAGTATTGTAAAGGATACTTTTTCTCATAAGTATTTAAAATACTGTTCAAATTATATAATGTCTTCAAAGTATTATTAGATATTTATTTAATGAGTGATTAAATATTAAAAATATATTTATTTTAAACACTTTAATTAATTACGTAAATTAGTTGATAAGTTTAGTTATAGTATAGTTAATAATACTACATTTTTATTGGAAATTTAATTATTGAACAATTATTGTTTATTGCACTTAAGAAACTCAATATATTCAAAATAAGCAAATATGATTAAACTTTTTACTTTTTCGTTATAGTAACTCCACTGTAACTAAATAGTAGATATATTAGTAAATTTCAACATTTGTTAATTTATTTAACACGGTTATCTATCGGTACTAAACATATTAGATATTTGAATATAAATAGTGACATACATACGGGGGTGAGGAGTGTTCATCCACCTTGGTATTTTTTTATCATACATTTAAATACTTAAAAATGAATACAATTTAAAAAATATTTTGATGTATATATATATATATAATTATTTGATGAGGGATTCCCATTGAAAATATCTGTTTATGTCACCGAATACAAAAATCGAACAGTTGTCAGTATGACCAGACCATGCATGATATAAATAACATATTGTTTATAGAATAATAATCAGATGCTGTGTTTAAATTTTGCATGCCTTTATCGAATATTCGAATTGTAATGTAATAGTCACTTGCATAAAAAAAAATGTTGGCTAATAACCTAAGCAGTTGAAGCCGGTAAATATTTAAAAAAAAAAGTTACTTGTAAGTTGCAATTTACTATTGTAATAAATAATATTAAAACAAATTTTAAAACACATTTTCAAATTACAAATTAATTACCGAAAAAAAAGAAAATCTAAAATATGTAAATGTTAAGTGTTCAATACAAAAACAATTATTCAAAATACTATCAATCTACTATGTAAATACTTTTATTCAAATACATACATTTACAACACAGTCAATACCTAGGAAAATTATAAAAATACTTATATATTATTAAATTGTAGATCTCAGTAAAGCTTATCTTATCAGAATTTCTCTAAACTTCTTTAAATTTCTAATGGTGTTTGCAATATTTTGTATTTTACATAATTCACCTGTATAACTATAGGTAGTTTAATAAATACCCAAACTTAATCTAAGATTTCTTTAGTGAACCTATACAATATCGTGGTAAACTTATGTTATTATTTATCAAACTTATATTTATACATATAAATACAAATTACTGAAACGTTTAAGTTTAATGGATAAAATTCTTATAAATTTTTATTTAATGGATAACATTTTTATTTAATTGAAAAAATTTTAAATTTGTCATAAAAATGACAAAAATAAAATTTTATTAGTACCATTAAATAGATGGTACTAATTTAGGTTCTTATTTATTATCTCAAATACCTAATTATGCAGTGGACACCGTCAGGTGACACGGTATTATGATATCACGATTACCATATTATTCGGAAACTATTTTATTACAAATATAATGGCTCTTTACTTAAACTGCACATTAGGTTTATATAAATTAAAAGTTAATAAAAAGACTCGTCAATTCCAAACAATTGTATTTAATTAAGCAACCAATTTAAACGTTTGTACTTTTTAAGTTTTGAACACAAATTTCTCGTATATAATTATTAAATCCGCTTTAGTATAACAACACATACTTAATTGCAGTTGACGCAATTTTATTAAAATCAGTTCCTTGCATCCCAACAAAATATAAAGCATAATGTACACAAAAACTAAAAACACTACCAACAAACTAATTTCCAATACCCAGTGTTTAATAATTTATTGTACTAAAAAATATTGAAATCATAATATTCATAATATATTTATTATTTTCGCAAATATTGAAACCTACATACGCAATTCGTATATTATAATAATTGATAATATTTTAGTAAATAATCACTTCATAAATTAATTATCACAATATAATTAATAATACTACGGTATAATATTAAGAAATAAGATTACAATAATTTTAATAAAGCAATCGTAGGCCTCGTCTTATATTATTTTAAATATTATAACATACTATTATGTATCAAATAAACCGACTATTATTGTCGATAGTTTTAGACGTTTCCTGCAATCGCTATTCAAACCGACTATGCACTAAACCATACAAAGTATAATACTATTATGTATTAGGTACAACAATGTATTATATAACATAATATTATTATTACCCATACCACAATCTATAATAATACGCCCTGTTAAACTGACGTGTGTAGTAGATATTTATTTATTACGTCTATTTACTGCGAACGCACGTGCGTTACAAATATTAACACGCGTTATAGTACCAATGTAAAGTTTTTGTGATTATAAAAATGAACAACGGGTTATCGCATCATATTAAGAAATATCAGATATTATATTGACTATCATTATTTTTATAATTATTATTGTTATACTAAAATATTATAGTACTATTATTTGCATACCTGGATTCAGGGTCGGACTTGACGGGGCACTTGTTGCCTGCGGCCGGGAGCCGGGCGCATCGTAGTCTGTCGGCCGCCGCGGTTATCACTGCCAACGCCACCGCCGCCGCCGCCGCCGCCGCCGCCGCCGCCACCGACGACGCCGACGCCACCATCGTCGCGCCTCTTCCACCGCGTACGCCCGCCCCGTCGACTACGGTACACCGCCGCTGTTCGAACACCTCTTCCGCGACCCACTGCCGTTCACCCCGTTACCGTCCTCTTCTCACTCTCACCGTACCAGCGCCGCCGTCGTTGACGCTGCGCTGCCCGCTTTTGCTTTTGCTGCTGCTGCTGCTCTTGCTGCACGTCCTGCAGCGGTGGTGGCAGTGGAACAGCCGAATGGCAGAAAGGGGGCGCCGCGGGTGGAAGGAACGTCGAGAGTCTCGAGCCCTCCCAACCGCGCTGGAAAATCTGGGTTGCCGTCCACGCGCAAGCGCAGTCCTAGACGACGTAGCCTCCGCCAAATCAATTTATTAGCTACGCAAACACACACACACACACGCTGTTACGACCGTATCAAATTAAAAAAAAAAAAAAACCATTTAATCTATATGCATATTTACATAACTTACACACACTCTATTCATATGTTATGTGACCGCTAAACATATGAAATTGTATATTATTATTCAGTGTCATTTACTGTTGGGCCTCGTGATGATAGGTCTCGGTGTCACGATATATTATATATATTATGTGTGGGGCCGGGACGAAACTCGTAAAGAAAAACGTAGTTTTTCAGTTCAAGGTCACGCGAAAACGTCGATGGACGATCGATATAGGTATATCAAACACACGCACCCACATTATTAATTTTTACCGTCCTATTATATATATATATGTACCTAGAACATTATGCTCATTTTTCGTTAATATTCTTCTATATGTGATACACACCATTGTTGACATTTTGTGCATGTTTTCTCTTCTCTCTCTCTCTCTCTCACTCCCTCAATAAAAGTATACGCCTAATCGATCCGTCATACGGGTGTGCATATTTAAATATATATATATATATATATATTTAAAAAATATTATGCGAATGTATACAAAAACAAACGACACGGCGGAGATGGCGAAGTAAAAGAAAAAAAAAAACGAAAACTACTTTTTGTATACATCGCCCCGCCGACCGACCCCTGCAACCCTTCCCGGACGTCGTCATCTCACCGGCGTTCCTCAGCGATACTACATACATGTATATATATATATTCTTCTTTCGACCCCCGTTTCCGACTGCACACGCACACTTCATCCCGCGGCGGCGGCGGCAGGCGGCGACCGCGACCAATCGCATTTTATACACAGCCGGCACCGGGCGGCGCGTATGTGTGCGAGTGTGTGTGTGTGTGTGTGTGTGTGTGTGTGTGTGTGTGTGTGTGTGTGTGTGTGCGCGCGCCCGCGCCCGCGCCGCGCGCCGCGCGCGTCTGTGTGTGTGTGTGCGTGTGCGTGTGCGTGCGACCGTGTCCGACGCGAAGAAAATCGATGTCCCACTTTTCGCGGCGGCGGCGGCCGTGGAACAACAAGGCCCGTGTTGTGTAGCCGCCGCTGCGGCACGATACTATACTACAACGTGCGTATTTCCAGTCCGTGATGACCCGCGCCCGGCCGGAGTTACGTGGCGGGACGCGGACGCGCCGTGATCTATGCGTATAACGGTATAACGACGGTAATTTATCGTCGGCGGCGGCGTGCGGTCTTGTGCGGTACAGGACGCCGCCGCCGCCGCCATCGTAGTTTAGTCGCCGGTGTAAAATATAATATTATATATATTATTATTATTATTACGGTGTATACATGACGCTTCACCAAGAACGCTCGCCCCTTTTTTTTTTCTTCCTGAATACTGCTGCAGTTATTCGAGATATGATTTCCGAAGTAGTATTAAAATACACTCACTCAAAAATCGAGTTATAAAATTCTGAAGTGTACCGTGGAGATGCAAACTTCTATTTTTCAATTGAAGACCATTCTCCTCCCCCCCCCCTTTCTACAATTATTATTTAGCGGCTATTTTTTCTGAAAATGTCGTTTCTAAAGCAAATTTTGAACGAGTAGTTATCGAGTTGTTTAACTTTTTGTGGTACAAAGAATAATAGGTTCGTAATTGTGGGATTGGAAGATGTTATAGGGGTTATGGTGATTTGAAAATGTTTTAAGTAATAGATAATAATCTATTAACGTTAATAGTTTCTAAAAAATGTCAAAGTATAATAAATACTAGATATTGCAATTATACATAGAATGCAATATTACATCTATTTTATATTTTTGTAAAATCATTTCAAGGACTATTATCCTTAGTACACATATTTTTATGAGTGAGAACTAAATATTATACATTTAATGATTTACAGATAAAAAGGAGAGTTTTTATTATCACAGGACACTCTTTCAGTAGTACAAAAAATTTCAAGAATTTGAAAATATGGTTTTTAAGTATATTAAAGAATTCCTAAAATTTGAATTTGAATTAATGCATTATTATAGGAAAAAATGGGAGTAAGCATGCTTGCTAACTACCCTGTATGTACTATTAAATATATAAATGCCTACGACGTTCATGGACGACTTCCTCCTCCCCCCCTCATAGCTTCGGTCCCGTCTCCTCGCCTTCTCGGTTAGGAAATCTACTATGTCTTCTTCCAGAAATAAAGATAATTTACATAATTATCATACAACGTGCCTATATACCAACGCGTATAATAATACACCACCGTTCTCTCTTATATAATGTGGCTTTATAGTAATTTGCATTTATTCTTTTATATTATCATTTATTACTCTACAACTTGTTGTATACAAGTCACAAGTGCTTTGCAGCAACTGTATGTTGATTATATAACTATTGTCTATTAGGAGTTTGGTTCGCTTATAACAAAAATAATGATAATATTAAATAAATAAATGAATGATTTTTGACGATGGATTATAATTTTCCCGTGCGTCGCCTGAAAACACACTCTGAGGAGTATTACCGTAAGATTTCGGCCCTATGTTCCATAATTTTGGTTTACCGGACATGTTTATACGTGGTGGGCAATTGGGGCAATTAATTCCCGGAAATATAATATTGTGGTGGTAGGCACTGGTTAATGTAAGAAAAATCGTACAGACTTTATAAAAAATTGTTCAGTCTAGCTCGGGAAATTTAAATACAATTGCTTTTTCTCCTTATTTCAATAATATTATTTAACTTATAATATTTATAGTTTTAGTCAAAAATGTACTATGATAATATATATTTAATTGATATAATTTTTTTTATTTTTAAATATTACTCTTCCATTTTAGTTTAATTTAAACACTGCACAAACTATTACAGAATTCTTCATTATATACGACTGTGTACTGCACAAATATATCTACAACTAACATGTTACGTATGATTATAATAATGTAATAATCGTATAATATTTTGAAGTCATAGCTTACAAATATAATAACAGTATCTTAAAAGTTTAAACCAATTTATTGATCATTAAGTTTTTGACGACTGAATTTATTTTGATAACCCATATTAGTTTGGCAGAATAAATACTCTTGACATAGCGATAATTGACTAGATAATATAGAGAATATGATTTAGGTATACATATATTTGAAATATAAACAGAAAAAGTGAACAATTATGGTTTAATATATTTTTTATAATTTTTCTGTACTATTACTTTATAATAACAAGTAATCAATGCCAGTCAATATGTACTAAATCGATATAAAATATTATATCTATTTAAAAATGGTAATATAATCAAATAGACATTTTTTTTATTTATAAAATTAAAGTTACAATGTTCAATTTATTACAGGCAAAGTATATTTTGGCTAGGAAAAGAATTGTTCTTTATGAGCAAAATGGTATTTTACTGAGTTGCCCAAAAACACCGGGACAAAGTAAGCGAAGACCAGCCAATGAATCACATTGCCTAATAGCCTACATTGCCCGTAATAATATTATTTAAAGACGAACATGAGTAAACTCTTCACAAACTAATTTAACCACCATTAATTCATTCTAATCATTTAACGAATTTGTCAATATGGTTAAAAGTATATAATATGTATTAATTGTGTTACTATTTCAATATTATGTACGATTGCTGTGCATACACTAAGTTTTTATATTCATTCAATACGGCATTGTGTGTAGGCAATTAAGGGGCATACATGAATTGAAAAACTGATGTGTATTATTTAATATTATTGTTAAATAACTTTAATAACTTAAAATAACTTAAACTTATTAATCTTGTTAAATAAATTATTTAGAATGTTTAAAATCTATTGTGCCACAAAAAAATGTGATTGATGTTTACGGTTTTATATAATATATTATACTATAAGTGAATTTCAATTTTCGAATTCACATTAAAATATGTGTATGTATAAAATATGAATATCAATATTATTTATCGTTGTATTTATTTTTATGAAATTATTTTTGAATTTAAATAAACAAACTAACAGAACTAAAAATGTTTTTCATATAATATACGTGATGTATTGCTTTATTTTATGGCTGATATACTTTTCCAATTTTTTACAAAGTCAAAGAGAGATAAAATATTACTTTACCTAAATAAAAAATGTTATTGCATAATTGTATTAAGCTGATCGTAAGTTATATATATATATTAATCACAAAAAATTGAAATTTTTAAATTGTCAGATCTCAGATTATAAAACAACGTTAATGAGCATATGAAAATATATCAAAATTCAATTTGAATTTAACTTGACTAAAGTTATTAAACATAAATAATATGGATAATTTATACTTTGAATTAAATTTAGTTCAAGTTTTAAAATCATAAAAAAATGTCTAAGTTACTTTTTAATTCTCATTTTATATGTTGTTTTTGCCTATTATATAGCAAATCTAATACAAGTCATTTTCATAGTAATTTACACATAATAAAAATCACTCTACGTGGATTTTAGAAAAATGTGTGTTGGGAATGGCATTTAAATAGAATGTTAAAAGACAGAATTTTTTTTTAAAACTCTATAATCATCCATAGCCGACATTATGCCATTGGCAGCTGGACAATCCAATTTGTTCAGTGGTAATTAATTTTAACTCCCTCCAAATAAACAGTTTTCAATTCCCTTTACGGTATTTCCAAATAATTATAAAAATAAATTAAACATTTTATAGAAATGTTGTAAACGGTGTTTAAATTGTATGTTATTATATAATTAGAAACATTTCAGTGACCATGGTCAGGTTTTTTTAATTGGTTTAAAACGTGTACAATTTATTTCCTGATCACGATAGGGTCGTTACTCATTAACATAATATCATAGGTATAACGACGTGTTTAATTTTTAATAGTTTTTATGTGCGAATGTTTCAGTATATACTTGATTACTACTTGATTCGAGGTGTAAAATATACAATTAATAATATATTATTTTTTATATCCACAAAAATGTTTGTACAGCATTTAACGCCGCTCTCGTTCGTTTGCACGACAGTTTATTTTTATACCCATCATTGTATGTATTAATAATGTTCATTATTCATATTCAAATTAATAATCCATCTTTATTCTTCAGGGTATTGAAGATTTAACAACAGGCCTTTAAATAGTACATCGTTTATTTTTATTGATAAAAAATTGACGATCAACAGTAGATGTGACTTTTGTTTGTACATCTTGAGTAGGTATACTTACACTATCTTTTGATGAATTTTAACATGGAATTCCCCATATATAAATTATTAATAATAATTTATTATGTATCAACAAAATTAAAATGCTATTATATTTTAAGAGGGAAAAGAAGGAAAATTTATTTATTTTTATAATGTCTTAACAAATAGTTAGTATCGTAACTCAACAACTATAATTTATAGCGTATAGATATTAAAATATACATACATACTAATAATGAGATAAATAAATAAGAGATATTAGTATAGATATGTATCTGAGACAATTAAAATTTACAATTAATAAATTAGTAGCGTATTCAAATGATATATGACGTTATAATAATATCTAAAGGAAATGAGTATTAGAAATAAAAATAATTACGGTATATACTGTTTTTGAAGTACCGTAATTAGGAGGAAGATGAAAGAATTAATTAATGTAATCTGAAAGGAATTAATATAACGGTTTATTGTTAATAGAATTAGGTAGGTAATATGGTATTATTGGAGTTGCTGTAACAGAGGAATAAGGTTTAGTTGGTGAACAATTTATACTTCGTAATAATTATAATTTTTATAAATACATGTATATTTTCTTCAATCCTTTATGTTGAATAGTTTAAATTTATGTACAGAATTTCTATAGTATATTCAAGTCAATCTGATTTTTCAAACATTATGGGATCATTTATATAGATCTATATTATTATTATGGTATGTACCTAGATGATATTTATAAAATGAAAAAAAATTCATTATTAACCCAAAAATATAATTATAAATAATTATATAGATACTATATAAAATTGTAAAAAAAAATTTATTAAACTATATTTAATAACCTTTAATACCTACTCATATTAAACAACAAAAAAAAACGATTAATTGCAAGTTCTCGACGATAGTAGTATAAACTTGTATTATATCGTTTTGCTACTCAAAAAAAAAAAAATTTATTCGAGTTCATGATTGTTCAAATGTATAGTATATTTCAAGACCAATGACCCTTAGGGGAGGGATACAAAATAATATATTTCTGTCATAGTGTGATTAATGTTAATTATTTATTATATATAATATATTTATGTTATAAAATGAACGATAAAAATTTTTCATACAAACAAAAGGCTTTTTTTTGTGAATAATTTTTTTACAACTCCAAAATTTTGACTCTGGTAATGCCTTTGCGTATTCTTATATTGATAACTCAATTTTCTAAAAATTTCATTTGATTTAACCAAATGTATAAAAATAATAATATTTTCAAATGAGTGACTGACTTTAGGGATGTCATTATGTCCAAAGTTTATCCTATAATTCTGGGTCCATCTCATCATGTAGAATGTTGTTATGAAAATACTTCAGTATTTCATGGATCTAGATAATATGAGATTTTGAGGTATCTAATCTTGAAGCTAACACTTTATAGATACAACAATTTTCCGGTTTGAGAATTGGTTTTGAATGTCTGATTAACGGCAGTATATATAATGTATATAGGCTAATCACATCATTCTGCCGCATTAATCATTTCTAGCGCAGCTGGCGATAGAATAGAAGGATCATTTGCTGTTTGTGAAAACCAATTGATAATAAATTAGGTACGAAAAGAGCGGAAATAACACGTTCTGATTGATCGTCATTGTTCTAAAAAAACAATTCTGCGATGGTGCTTTATTATTGTTGATGTTCTTATTGCAATAAAAAG